>MVGC01000175.1:0-45181 GCA_003589665.1 Aspergillus sclerotialis | reverse complement strand
ATTTACGCTAGTCAACTGCTTGGTAAATACTTAACTCCTTGTTCCGTAACTCCTGCCGTCGTGCTAAAATCTCTAATTCTTTTTTCGTTTCTGAGCTGTGCCGCTCGGGTTTCCTCATTTTGTTTTGAGATATCTACTTTTTCTTCTGAAGTTGTAATCGAAGCTTTTCAAGCTCCATTTCCTGACGTCTTTGTTCTAAAGTTGAAGGATTTTGTCGCAGCAGTACGAAGCAGATTATTTGATATACGGATGGACCTAGTACTTGGTAAGCGATTAGTAGACACTTAAGAAGTACTTGATACTGACTCGTGATCTTTATTCTGGGTAGATTCTGACGATTGTGATCCTCGACTTGACCTTCGACTTGATCTACTACTTGATCTTTCTGATCGCCGACGTTTTCTACCTCGGCTGCCTGTAGAACCAGTTAATAGATAGTCCCTAGCCGCTTAGATAGCACTTACTCTGTCGTCTGGATTGGCGAACGTAATTTGTTTCCATATTTGATGTTCGGTAGGAATGATGGATATTAAAATTCTTGAAATTCCTATATTGCACGACATCGTCTTGACCCAATTTTGCAGAACTAGAGATTTAATTAGTAATAATAGATGACCTGTGAAAAATGGTCGCGCATCGCCAATCATGGTCTGGTGGCAATGCTACCTAGCGGAAAACTTAGTACTTCTGTATCGGAAACGTTAAGAAATATCTGCCGTGACTTACAATTTGATCTGCTTTTCGTTGAAATCGAGGTCACGATATACAACCGAATCCATCTTACAACCAAACCGACCTACCCGAACCCCGATGTCTCGTACCTCATCGCGAAAATTCAAATACCCTTTGTGTGACACTTGCTAAGAAAGTATTCTTTTTCTTTCCTCTCAGGCTCGCGTACGTCAAATCGCGACAATCTTCTCACGATGGCTAGGCATGTGAAATTGGATGACCAAACTTGGCTCGCCATCCAGCCTCCGTTTGAAAGGATCCATTTTGAATCAACTAAACCTCTCAATGACGCATTTCGTTGCCAGAATTTCGATGCGCAGGAGTTAAAGCCAACGCCCCTCATTTTAATAGACAGGGCAGGTTTATCGTTAACGGAGAAGAGAGTGATCTGGAATTGAGCAAAAAATAGCGTCCGGACGCCCGTGATAGCTACCACGATGTCTGAGAGCAATATAATGTACTTACGACGGAGAAACGCCAAGGGGTCGATCTGACAGCGGGGAAAGGACAACATTTGCATTGTTGGAAAAGAAGATATCGGAGTCCTTACAGAAAGATTGGAACTACAGTGAGACAAACATGATGGCAACATTCGTCTTACTTTGGTCATACGTTATCAATCGTTACGTTCGAAGGCTGAAGGCAATGGGCGAGACAGTTGCTTTGGAGAGACAATTTGAATATGATGCACCTTATGCTATGCTTCGAGAACATCGGAATCTGCTGTATGGGAAAGAACAGACCCGTCTAAGAACGGCCGCCCGGTTGGTAGAGGATTTGATAGACGCCATGGCGGTACGTACTCTTGGATGGAAAACTTACCCCATCAGTGCTAACTCTGGTCCTAGGCGATACGTACCTGCATAGCGAGCGAACGACTTGTTCACAATATGTCCAGAAGAGTAGTGGTAGCTCTTTCCAACCGTGTACAACATGGCTTTTACACCTGTGTTACGCTCGAGTTGTTCAAGCTTAGACCTTTGGCTGCAGCGCCTATGAATTTCTAATGGTGACATGGTTAAAGTTTGGACGCTTCAATACTTATTAACACTACACCCCAGAAAGTCGCAATATAATTACTGCGTGCTTTGCAAAGAACTAGATTTTGGGAATGTATTCTAGTATCCTTTGATGTTTTCAGCAAAATTATTTTGGTGGCCTGTTACCCCGACGATAGGGAGGCACGAGGCAGCGGTGCTCCTTTCATTCCGACTAACCGGGTCTGGAGCGAGAGATGCGCGATAAGAACGACCTCATATGGTAGGTGGCGTTCCCGTCGCCCCTCGACATGAAGTCCCCAGTCGTGGACCAGTAAACGACATAATTGAAACCCTGGGCGTCGTAGAAAGGCCCCAGAGTCACATTTGCACCGTCGGCGATGCCCCCAAAATTTAGAGAAGAATCTTCTAGGCGTACTATAGAATCCAATGCGAGAGTGGGGGCAGAGTCCAGCGAAGTGTCTCCATAGTTCCCACAAAGAACGACCGGACCGTAAGCAATTGCCATCAGACTTGGATCATCATTTGCAGGTACTTTTCGTAAGTGCATTGGCAACTGGATTTGGACTGTGTCGCCCGAAGCCCACGTACGCGTTATGTTAGCGTATGTGCCAGGGCTTACATTAACATCTGTGAGCTGTTCACCGTTGACTTTAATCAATGCGTTTGAAGTCCATGAAGGGATGCGAACGCGTAGTTGCCAGTCGCCGCTCCCGTCTATTTTCAGGGTGATGGTATCGTCAATGGGGAAGGAGGTGGTTTGGGTGACTGTCACCCCCATGTCAGACCAGGTCAAAGTGGAGGGAATAAATTGATTAATGTAGAGACCAGCGTCGTTATAGAAGTAAATGGAGTCCATGAGCTTGGTGTTGGTTTCCAGTGCGGTACCCTGGCAACACCAGAACGAATCATAGTCCGTGCTCCATGTGCCACCACCCCAAGCTGGTCCAACGCCTCGATTGCCACCGGGATTGAGAGACGTAAAATAGGTAATATGCCCATGTGGATCTGTAGGATTCTGCTGACCGAGAAGGTGATTGATCAGAGCGTTCTCGTAGAAATCAGAGTACTCCGTGTTCTCCGGGTCTAGGGTCCATAACTCTCGGGTTAATTTAAGCATGTTGTACGAGTTGCATGCTTCAGCAGTGTCAGAGTCAAGATATTGAGCGATGGCGTTGGCAGCACGGAAATGTTCAGCCTGGCTGTTGGCCCCAACGGCGTAGGTGTGGGCATTAACAGTGAAGGTCCATGCATTGCGAGCAATATCAAGGTAGCGTGTGTCCCCAGTGGCTTTGTATTCCCGAATAGCGCCAATCCACTTAGGTACTTGCGTATTTGCATGTAGGCCGTGAAGCTGATCTTGATTGGCGGCCAATGGGTCAAACACAGCTGCGTGATCAAATCGTTTGGCGGTGGTGAGCCATTTCTCATCCGCGGTTTGATGGTAAATGTCAGCCAATACTTCATTCATACCACCAAATTCAGTATCCAGGACCATCTGCATCTGAGACTGGCTCAAGGCGCCCGTCCGCGTATCCACCCACCCTGCAAGGGCTAACAGGACATCCTGAGCAGCGGTATCACCTATGAGACGCCAGACGTCTAGGAGGCCGGCAAGAGTCTTATGAATATTGTAGTATGGCACATTTCCGTTTTGTAGATTACCAGCTTCAAGAGCATCAAAATCGGATTCTGGGAAGCCGGACAAATATCCAGCGTTGAAACCAGCTGCTTCATTATTGGCCTGACACTTTGCCAGTTCCGCAACAAAGTAGGATGCCCTTTCCTGGCAATCTGTATCACCGAGAACTGCGTAGCACTGCGCCCACGCACTGAGGAAATGCCCTTGGACATGAGTGCGGAACGGGAAATCTGGAGCATCCCAGCCACCGTTTGTTGTAGCACCTTTGGTGTCAAGTTGGTGGTTTGCACGGAAGTTATACAGCAACCTCTCGGTATCGATAAATTTCAAGTAGGTCAAGGTGCGCTCCTGGTTCTCCAGGAAGCGGCCATCCCCAAGAGTGAGCTCACTTAAATTGAAGGCAGTGGCTGCGGTGCCGATTTCTACCGTCTGCGAGGTAGCTGGCCACAATAACAGCATTAGAGTAAGAAGGGAAAGGCATGTAGAATGTGCACCCCCTCCACTTCGCGAACCAAACAGAGTTGAAAACATAGTATCGGAGAGTCCGAAGAGAATTATGTTCTTCTTCATCCAGGAAAATGTTGAGGGGTGCAGAACAGGAAAGCTCCGGAGGATGGAACCTCATGTATACCACAGATCAGAAACGCCATACATAGTCCTCATTAATGCGATAGCAATCACCCCTCCACAGATGAGAAGTGTCAAATTATGGGGAAGGTCGGAAATTTTCCTTTCTTGGTAAATGCCCTAGATATTTGTATCTAAGCGTTCTATCCCATTGGCCACCCAAGGCGATTGAAGCATCAAAATGCAGGATCATGACCTGTCAATCAGTTTTAGTAAGGCCTGTGGTGTCCTGCGGGGTATTCGGGTAAAATACCTCTGTGCATTGGTTTTGGAGAATTCCCCTGCCTAACAAGACCCCGCAGTTTGAGTTTCAGATTCTTGAAGAAACCCCTACTGGAGAGTATCATGTCTGTGCTGAGCACGTTGGCCTCCATGGTTCCTAGGCCAACATGGCCGGGTTCTACTATAGGTAAACTGGCTGATAATTGCCCACCGAAAAGTAACGGAACATGACAAATGGCACGGCTGCGCTCAAATCAAAGTCACCGGGTCTGGCAGTGGTTCCCCTAGCTTAATATATCAGATTCTGGGAATCTACAATAACAGCATGAAGCTCTTTAATGGTCTCAATCTCTGGGTGGATTCTGTGGATTCGGTCGAGGATGAAACTCTGGAAACCCCTGTTGGCGATGATGTTTGGGCTGGACGTGCCTTGTCTGCCACGGGTCTAGTCCCTCGCCTTCTGTAAGTGGCTCAGCCCCTAGCGATACCAGCCTTGGTAGCCTTCACTTCGGATGTGGTTTCTAGTACTAGCTGAGATCCGTAGGGGCCTCTGTACTGACATTGAGGATGTCTTTACCGCGAACAGTATGATCTCTAGAACACACTGGTGGCTGATATGGTACAATGTTTCATGGGGAGGTTGAGGCCCCCCAAAGGAAGGTCGTCTTGTCTTTATGTACTGGAGATAACTTTGATATAGATGAGCTCTCATTAAACAAACAGATAACCAGTAACCAGTAATGAATTTTCAGAGGGCTATTCTTTTACCACCAATTGATTCATTAATATAGATGAGAATTTAACGATAGTGTCCTGACGAGAGAATCCCCGCAAGGCTAGGGACAGAATGATGTGGTTAACTGGGAAGTTGCAGGATTATTGACTAAACGACTGCAGTGGGTAATGGAGTATATCGAAAGCTAGTATACCCAGCAGCGGATCCAATCGATGGAAGTGAAAAAGCGCTGACAGAGCTAACCCAGGAACGAGCTGGACTGTGTGGGACAGGGTGCCGCAGGAGTGATTCCAGACAAGGTAACAGATTCATTAAGAGGAAACCCCTTCGAACCAACAAGTTGATCAATTTCCCCATTTAGACCTAGTTAGCCTAGTTAGCCTAGTTAGTGTTGGAATGGTTCTCAAAGCGGTTTGGGGACTTTACGAATCCCGACTATGCCAACGGTCGTTTTCTCATTTCTACCTTTCTCTTTCCTTGCACTTCAAAATTGTTTTATTATGATTGGCCGGGTTTCATGTCCCTTCAATGGGCATAATAGCCACAGCAGCGCCAAAGTTATATCTCTTAAGGAACATCCGGGCATATTGAAAGACAGGCCTCCAGCCCCGAGGGCGAGATAAGGAACTGCGTCGAACTAAATAAAGTCTATTTGTTAGTTGTTCTAGAAGACTCACTTTCTAGGTAGTACACATTTAATAGTCCATTGTATCCGCCGCGAGCCGAAATAAACTGTAAGAGTCTTAGGAGCCTAAGTAGGACCAGAAGCCATATCCTCTTTGTTTATTTCCTAAGGTAGAAGATAGAACAAGCTCATTTACTAAGCAGAGTAACATGGGTTGAGAATTCTGTCGCCTTAGGCCAGCGTCCCTGACTGCGTTTCGAATATGCGTTGACTTTGGTCGAGGTGGGAGACAAACAGATGCTAGAACTACTAACGAGTGCTTTGACACGTTCGAATCGCCGGCAAAAAAAACAAACCTTTCGGTTATTATCATGTCTATTTAGCTTGGGAATATCATTTCCCTGTCAAATAAATTGGTTATATTACCCGACCCGCGGGGGAGGGGGAAGGAATGCAAGCACTAGTATAATCCCCCGAGGACAGGAAAAGATATGTAGACTTTATGTAAATAGAATATGGGAGTGCATACCCCTGAAGCACGAAGATCTTGCTAGATAAGACCAGGGCGACCCGGAGATTTTGCTGCTGCAAAGTCTATATAAAGGTGTTCTACTCCCGCATGAATTGCAGATCCTTGTTAGAAAATCAAAATTCTCGGATGAGTCTTTTATACCGATTCTTGCCAAATTTTTCACCTGGAATAAGTGATTAGATATGTTGTTCTTTCCATTAAGCCTGGCTCTTGGACTCGTCGCCAAAGGCTCTGTGGTCGCTGCCGGGCCTTGCAACATCTACGCGTCTGGCAATACACCCTGCGTTGCAGCGCACAGCACCACTCGTGCTTTGTATGATGCCTATACTGGCGCACTCTACCAAGTGCTACGAGCCTCTGACAATACCACGGCCGACATTGCTCCTCTCACTGCTGGTGGTGTCGCCAATGCTGCTGCTCAGGATGCCTTCTGTGATGGCACAACGTGCAGTATTATAATCATTTACGACCAATCTGGTAATGGTAATCATCTGACTCAAGCTCCGCCCGGAGGGTTTGCTGGCCCAGCACCTGGAGGTTACGATAATCTGGCTAGCGCAACTGGCGCACCTGTTACACTTAATGGGCAGAAGGCCTATGGTGTCTCAATTGAACCAGGCATGGGTTACCGCAATAACAATGCTATGGGCACAGCTACTGGTGATGAAGCTGAGGGCATGTATGCAGTCCTCGATGGAACCAACTATAACGATCAATGCTGTTTTGACTATGGCAACGCAGAGACCAGTAATACCGATACTGGCGCAGGTCACATGGAAGCTATCTACTTTGGTGACTGCACTATCTGGGGCACTGGCTCTGGAAGTGGCCCTTGGATCATGGCTGATTTAGAGAATGGCCTGTTCTCTGGTGAGAGTGCTACTTACAACGATGGCGACCCATCTATCACCTCACGATTTGTTACTGCCATGCTCAAGGGGCAACTAAATGAGTGGTCAATCCGGGGTGGCGACGCTATTTCTGGACCACTATCCACATACTATAGTGGTGGTCGCCCAGCTGGGTACAATCCAATGAATAAAGAGGGCGCTATCATTCTTGGTATTGGCGGCGACAACAGCAATGGCGCCCAGGGTACGTTCTACGAGGGAGTGATGACCTCCGGTTATCCGTCTGATGACATAGAGAACTTGGTGCAGGAAAACATTGTGGCTGCGAAGTATGCCGCGTTTAGTTAGAATAACCAGAGCGAGTGTGGTAGGAGCGGCTGCAGAGATCTCATGGTCTGTGTTGAGAACTAGTTCCAGTACACCCAAGAATGGTCAATCAGACGGACAACTATATGAGCTATTTCTCTTTCTTGTCTTCTGCTATATTTTTTTATCCTTTTATTATAACTCGTGTAGTAGCCAAGAACCCAAGTGCCTTCAAAGACATCACAAACGTGGTGTAGTTGGAATCGGATAAGTCTTGCGGGGTCATCCGTCACGGTGAGGTCTTTTGTGGATGACTGTCCTGGATTGTGTAGGGCCCAATATGTCGGTATGCCTCGGGGTAGGCACAGCTGGAGTCGATTGGTCTGGAAGAAATTGACGAGCTCGTCTGCGTGCTCGATCAAGCGGGGAACCACCGACTGATGGCTCCACGCGGGGTGACGGCGATTGAAGTCGCCAGCTAGGATCAGTTTTGTTGTTCTCTCTGTACCATTCGAATGTTCCTGAATAGTAGTCTGGATTGTGTCTAGTAGTTATCGGGCGCTGGTTTCATGGGTTGGTTGGAGTAGCGTGATGGGCGGAATGTAGATTGAGAAGACGAGATATTGGATGTCTGCCGTCCAGATTTTGACCGCTACAAGATCATGGCGGTCGCAGCGAATTTCCCGGTGTGATGATGTTGATATCCGTTTAGCGAAACCGCGTAGCTTCCACTGTATGGGTTGGGCGGTAGAGCCGCCATGCGCTGTGGTTGACGTGGGTGCGATACGCGGAGATTGGGGGTTCCTGGATTAAGAGGAGGTCGAGGTTTGTCATCCATTATTGTTGACGACCCTGTTGCCATCGACTCGGAGAATACTGGTCGTCATCTTGGTGAGGAGAAGGTGATTCTGCACAGGAAGATTTCTTCCTATGTCTCACTACTTGAGGTCCAACTAATCAGGAATCCGGCGACTAGCCTAGGGGAATTCTTCTCTTATTAGAACGGTGTAGACCGGGAATATCTATCAAGTTTTCTTCCTATTCCCCGTGAGCCCAATTGGGTAGACCTCGACTTCTTTGCCAACATTTCCGCCACGCTCTCATATTAATCTTGTGAACTGGGAAATAATTGGCCACTCAGTCCCGTCTCTTAGCTGGTCATCCAAATACGACTTGACTGGCGGCCAAAATGCTTACAACAAGGGAGTTTGGGCGTCGACGGCGTCGACCATGCGTTAGGGGAAAGTAATGGGCTCTGGTATTGGGTTGGTTGTATTGAAATCTCGAAAACTTATATCTATACCGCACCTGCCGTGACTGAACCGTCGACCATTCGGTCCACTCTTAACAAGTGCTATTATGAAGTGGCCTTTTGATCGACGAGAACGACTCCATGTATGGGGTGAGTAGTCGTAGCAACATTACCATGGCACAACTGTCCGCCGACGGGTTCCAACAAGTGAAAAGACAACCGATTTTCAACACATCTGCCGGGTTCGCCAACATCGAAGGCAACTATACAAAAGAAAATGAAAGTACTATGTCCTGCGTGACCAGAGGAGTGGTCGCACCTTGATCTGGAAGTCAGATAGTGTATGGGGCCATACACCTACAAGTTCCTAGTTGATCATGTGAAATCCCCCGGTTCTGGGGGGTGGTACAATTGATCAAGGGTGCCTTGTGGAAACAGACTTTGGTGACTGATAGTTTATGTCTTTTGTTTGGGCTTATCCATCTGTCAGGGGCAAGGCCGACGAATTCCCAGCTCCAGCAAGAGTGGACAGTATTTTATTCGCGGCGCTCGGGATCCCTTGATGTCATATTCCCATGTTCTTTGCCTTGAATCCGCGCGTAAGGTCATCCAGATCAATCGCATCATGGACGAAGAGGAACCCATTTTTAAACCGAACAGTTCCGTGGTGTGGTCGATCATGCATCATCTGTTTATGGCAGAGGTGATTCTTCACATGGATGTCTGATTTCAATTGGGACGACATCCTGGAGGATCGACGGCGGGAGGAAGTACTCGATGCATGTCGCATGCTGAGCAAAGCACAACAGTCTTCATACGTAGTGCGTGAGGGTATTAGCGCAATGATGGAAACTTTACAAAAGCACTGGCATCATAACAGGGAGAAGTCGAGGGATATTGGCTTCCCAGGCTCTGAGCAATATCCACCCGGGCCTATAATTACAGTACCGCTAGAAACCGAGAGGCTTCGTGCCATACCTTCCCACAACCTGGGCCGCTCTGATATCGATTTTACAGGAAACGGTGCTCCCCAGTCCGATGCGCCAAATGCAGCGGCTAATGACGGGGACAGACACTTAGAAGACATATGGTCTGACCTGCTGGACCAAGGAGGAAGCTTCCTATCTGAGGGCCCAGAATGGATAGACCTTCTTACCCAACTGACGAATGTTGCTGGACCAAGCAGCAACTAGGCGCATTTAGTCATAGCCAGGAGCCATTCCAAATACGGGAGTTTTCGCAGTAAAAAAGAATCAGAATCATGGTTTCGCTTTGATTTGAATCTCTTTTTGGAGGCTTCCATATCTACATAATTACATGAAGTGGCTATCCCGTCTACCAATTAGCCTAATATTGACAGCATGATCAATATTTGAAGTCACATAAATGTTTTCAATGTGGATCAAAACGTCGTTTATGCAATGGTCCGGGGAACGCCAAGTTGGGGGGGGGGGGGGGGGGGTTGGCAGTAATGGGACCTCACACGCGTGCCAATACATGCCGCAACAGATGAACAGGAATCCTGACGCAATGATATAGGAAGAAACTCTTCGACTGGCTCCCACTCCACCTCTATCCAGTTCCACAGCTATGCCGACTGGTTACTTTCCTTCTACGAAAAGATCATCCGAAACGTGGTAAAAGCATGGGTGTTGGCATCTCCTTCAGCAAATCTGCTGATGAGGCAAGTATCTGAATGAATACTAGAATGTTGACTGTCGAGGTCTCTATTCCTAGGTTGAGCTTGCTATCATACAAAAGTGGCTGTAGTTTGGTTTGCCACTCCGACATTGCTTCAAGATTAAGTTCTTGTCTGGATGTTCAACTTCAATTTCCTTTCCCTTTCTTTTCTTTTTCTTGATCGTGTCAAAAAGCCGCCATACAACCGCATATGTCGGAAAATACTGTTGTCTACGACGCCATACGGTCAGGACGACTCTGGAGTTCCTTGACCAGGTCTATCCCAACCTGGGTAGCTTCATCCAAGATCTCCTCCGGCAAACCAAGTAGCTCATTCTGTGCCTTTGCCGAGCAATTACCCGGATCATCTGGGTAAAATCCTCTCGCGTAGAGCATCTTACTAAAACCAGCCATGTTACCACTCTTGACTAGGGCCAGACCATCGTCATATCGCTTCTTGGTATCCTCATGGGCAATCGTCCAGTCAACGTCACTAGTACCCGTGACGCGCTTGACGCTCTCGAATATCTCATTTTGGCTGACCACAAAACTCTTGACGTATACGGCCTTATTAAGCCACCCAGACACAGTAAGGCTGTTGTCGTTTTCGTCGTCAGGAAGGTGCTTGAGACTCAGCACTTTGGCGACGGCGCGCCCAACCTGAGACAGGGTCGATAACGAATTCTTGGTGTTGCCATCGTCATAGATCGTGAGGGACCGCTTGTCAAAGTCGAACCCAAGGCGTGCCTCGCCGCCCGCTAGGCTGTAATCGTACCAAAACCCACAGCACACTGTGATCCACTGCATGCCAAGCCTCTCAATCTCGTCTCTGTTAGCCTTCGCCACGGGCCCTAGCATGATGTCCTGTCCGAGTTTGATATGCTCAATGTCGCCAGCGTACTCGTTGGGCATGACGTAGGGAACACCAGCCTTGGCGGCTGCCTGTACGAGTTTGCTGTGGGTGCCCCGGGGCGCGGTGGGGGCCATTGTGATGATGAAGAACTGTTGGCCCTGGAGGGCAGCGACAATACTGGCCTCGTCATCGTAGTTGACTCGGGCGACGAGGACGCCCCCGGGGAGTTTATTGCTGCTATCTTGCCGTGAAAGGGCTGTAACGGTGTGTTTTCCTGTTTTGAGGAGAGCAGCGACGAGGTGTGATCCAATAGTGCCTCCAGCCTAAGGGCGTTTGTTAGTTTTTGAGTATGTGATGCGGTTGGGGGCTATACGTACACCGACAATAGCGACTCTCTCAATGGCATTTTTGAAGCCAGCGGACTGGTTTCTGGCGTACTCGGGCATTTTGGCTCTTATGAATATTAATTGCTTTGATCGTTGTCAAGAGTGGTGCGAGGTGTTATGACTATCGTAGCCGTGTGTGCTTGTTTGTGTCTGGAGATTCCTCCATGAAGCAGAGAGTCCCTGTCTATTTATACATTTCAGAGCCGCACTTCTAGGCCATTCCCTTTATCACAGTTTATCTTAGCCTCGTCGCGCTGATTGGACTGGGAAACTCCGAACAACTATTATTCCGACCGATCGGCCGCAGTAGCCGCACATTCGGCCCCATTGTCTCATATTAGCACTGCGTGGACTGGATAACTCCGCAATAGCCGCACCGCACCAACGGGAAGCGGCGGCAAGGCATACATGCACCAACGCTGAAGGAGTCAAGAAAGCATGGCCGACTACTATCTGTACGGTGTCCAGATTATCGGATTGGTAATCGCTATGTGGAAAAAGAAAAGCCATATGACTTGTGGGGACGCCCATCCTCGCAAATTTACATATACTCTGTGGTACCTCGTCGACGCATAGATCTAAAGCGCAAAGTCATCAACGCCATCATCATACAGCTGACCAAATCCTATACAACGCGCCGTGTTACTACCTGGGATAATTGGTCCATTAAGCTTCGGTTGCACTTGATAATGACAGAAATGTCTTCTCAAGCAAATACAAGCATGCCGCTGGACGAGGCCTCCTCTCATTCAACACCGACACGACTGCGGATATCCACCGAAGCCTCGAACAAGGACTATCAATAGGCTCACGACAGCAACAGCGACTACAGTCCACTGCAAACCATTGACTTCTACGTCGAACGACCCCAGTCCCTCGCCGGCGAAGCGCTCTTCGTCGCTGTCATCTGCTCCTCCCAGCTTCTCACCCAAGCCGGTCTCGCCCTCAGTATCGTACCTCAACGCAGCATAGCTCGCTCGTTCGGCATCGAGGACCAACCTGGCCAGCTAAGCTGGTTTTCCGCTGGGTACTCTCTCACCGTCGGCACCTTTATCCTAATCGCAGGCCGCTTTGGCGATGTCTTTGGCCACAAGCTCCTCTTCGTTGGCGGCTACGCCTGGTTCGCTCTGTGGTCTGCCTTCGCCGGCGTTGCCGTCTACAGTGGCCCCGGCTTCTTCATCTTCTGCCGCGCCATGCAGGGCATCGGCCCGGCTTTCTTACTGCCAAACGCAATTGCCATCCTCGGCCGCTGCTACGACCCGGGCCGTCGCCAGAATATCATCTTCAGTCTGTTCGGTGCCACTGCGCCCGGCGGCTTCCTTCTCGGCGCAGTCTTCTCCAGTCTTTTGTCCCAGATGGAATGGTGGCCCTGGTCCTATTGGGTCCTGTGTTTCACGTGCCTTCTGCTGGCCGTCCTGGGCGTCCTTGTCGTTCCAGTAACCCCCGTGCCGAGCAACTCAGAACCTAGAGGTTCCAGTATCTGGCAGCGTGTCGATATCTTCGGCTCCATCACCGGCGTGGCCGCCTTGGTGCTCTTCAACTTCGCCTGGAACCAAGCTCCCGTGGTCGGCTGGCAGACACCGTACACCTACTTCATCATGATTATCGGAATCCTCATCTTCCTCATCTTCGTCCTCATCGAGAAGGGGGTAAGCCAGTACCCCTTGATCCCATTCGGCTCCCTTCGAATAGAATCCCTCTTTACTCTAGCCTGCATCAGCGCCGGCTGGTCCAGCTTCGGTATCTTCGTCTTTTATACCTGGAATCTCCTCGAGGTGATGAGGGGCCAAACCCCTCTGGTCAATTCGGCCCAGTTCACACCCGTCGCCATGAGCGGGTTGTGTGCTGCGCTTACCACGGGTCTGGTCCTGACTCACTTTCGCACGTCGACCGTGATACTCATCTCCATGACCTTCTTCCTCATTGGAGGGATCATCTTCGCGACTATGCCAGTTCACCAAATATACTGGGCTCAGACTTTCGTGGGTATCATTGTCCTCCCTTGGGGCATGGACATGTCCTTCTCCGCCGGAACGATAATCTTGAGTCGGGCTCTTCCCAGGCAACATCAGGGTGTCGCCGCTTCGCTAGTCAATACCTTTGTCAACTACTCTATCTCCATTGGGCTTGGGATTGCCGGTACGGTCGAAGGATACGTCAATGATGGAGGGAAGGATGTTCTACAGGGATACCGCGGCGCATTATACATGGGTGTCGGTCTCTCTGGCCTGGCTGTAGCCGTGGCTCTGGTTTTCTGTTTTGTGGAGCGGCATCAGGCCAAGACACCGGAAAAGGGGCCAGTGTCGGTGTGACGAGCCCAATCCAGCATAGAAATAATAAAATTTCGACTAGCTAAGTGACCACCCAACGGAATCTAAGCTGTAAGGAGGGGAGGTATAGATGATAGAAGTTTTTATCTCTTTATAAAATACTAACGAATTAGTATACACTAACCCTATTATATAACTAACACAACATTTCAATATGACTGTCCCGCCTTGGGTCCTCGGTATCCATTAGCCATCAATTCCCAGCCCACCACAGTCGGGACCAAAAATGGATAGATATGGCTCGACGAGAAACTGATCCCAGTCTACACCCCAGCCAAGGTCCGGCAAAGCAGCGTTGGGCTCTAGTTCCGCCGCCGGCTGAAATTGTTCGTAGCCCGTCTCGACAGCTTCCAGCTGTGTAAGCTCTCTTCGCTTCTTAGCTATACTGAGGCTCAGAAGATGCCGCGCTATGGACAATGCCTGACGGGTCAGTACTGTGTCCGCAGCCCGGACAAGATTTTCCAACCCCTTAAAGGCAGCTGGGATGTAAGCGGCGGATGCCGGCGTGTCGATGGCCAGCAAGACACAGGCATACTGAAAGACGCTGCCAATGGCATTCCCAAATAGACGGCCCTGGTTGACTAGCTGCTCCGCCGCCTCCACTGTGCCATTACCGCAATCGATGACGAGTTGAATGATCTCGTCCGTTATGCCGGCCTTGAGCTGATAAATGCGCCGATAGAAACAAAATGCAAGGTCCGCCTTGGTAACTACCAGGAAAGGATGTGTGAAATGGAGTTTACTCAATGCCCTGAGCCGTTCAAATAACTCATCCCTCGGCACTAGGGGCTGAGAGTCGAGCTGGAACGGCGAGTTGGGCGACGGGATGATCTGTACCATTTGCACGAACTGGTCGGCCACAGACCCCTGGATCGGGATAATGGCCTGACAGGTCACGGAGCCAAATCTTACAGCTGAACGATCATACTCATAAGACAGCATGTGGTGCCCGGCCCATGAGACCCAGAAAATCCGCCTCAGCCGGTCCGCATCATGTCCGACAATACCCGCGCCGGCGACAGACGCCATTCTTTTGATGTTCTCTTCCTCGTGCAGCCCTACCATTTCACAGATGTGCATGACGGTGCACGATGCGACCCAGGCACTACTGGGGCGGGTTGTGGTCCGTAGATAAAGGACCCGAACGCCCCACGCGATAATGTGGTCAATGCCTGGCATACGCGTGGACGCTGGATCATCAAGGATAGATTTAGCGTACTGTACCAGGTCAGACTCGCGCGGATATCTGGTTGAGGATAGGAACGAGCCTAGGGCAGCGATGCCAGCGGCTACGGCGCCAAAGGCGACCGCGGTGCTGCCAGAGCCATGATAATAATCGCGACACCGCTGGGCGTAGATTCTGCAGTCCATGTAGTCGATGATAGGACCCACTGCAGAGAAATATACATCCGAGTAGGAGACGAGGTCGTCCTCCGAGATAAGCCTCCCTAGGAACCCATAGGTGTTGGAGGCCTCCTCGGGGCGGACCCCAAAGTTATAAGCAAACGAGTTAATCTTGGGAGGACTGTCGGAGCCAAGAGCCAGGCCCAGGATATGCGGGAAGGCCATGGCCGCCGACGCTCCGGTGTATCTGGACTTTTGCTCGTCGAAGATGCCAGGTGCTTTCGTTGACAGGCTGTCACCCGCATGGGGGGCTCTTACTGCATGCGGTTTGCTGGCCCCACTCGCTGTACTACTACTGCTGTCGAGTATGAGGCGCTTGTGTGGAGCTGCAGTGTGGCCGGCTCCTCCCGCCGTGCCAGTGGTGTCGTCGTCGTACCTGCAGGTATATTGGAACGTGGTGCATGTGCCACATGGATACTCCCCGTCGCATTTTCGCTTACGGTGGTGGCAAGGGATGCATGCTTTCTTTGCACGCTTGCGTTTACCGGGTGTCGTCGACATGGTTCATAGTCTTGGAGGCTTATCACAAGACAGTCAGGGTCCTGCCAATGGCATATGTGCAAGTCGATGTAGGTCCGTGTCAGCGCCGGCAGAGATAGATTAACTGCAAGCGATGGAATGATACTTGGAACTACTCTAGCCATGCATTCTAGAGGGTTGTGGGTGCTGGTACTTCGTGATTGAGAGGATGTTGAGGTTCACAGGTGGTTGTTTATTCCGCTGTTCAACACAGCCACGGGGTGTGCACAGCCACTTGTACTGTACTATCAACGGATTTTTGCTGTTGATGGTCTCAAAAAGTGCACATCACCTACTTTGCTGTCGCCTGAACCTGTACACACAATTATCCATCAGAAATCCAGTTGGATGGGGGCCAAAAAACCGCCCCTTCTTAAGTAAGCCCTAACTAAGGACTCCACCAATAAGGCCGCTGCTGCCTGTGTTCTGCCAAGCAGATTAGTCCATCTAGTATATTTTAGCGCTTCTGACCTTCTGGCTTCATTTATCAACGTATCCCTCTTTTATCATGGGGCCTAAGGACCTCCCACCAGAAATTCTGAGCCTCATAATCAGTTTATTAGTCGAGAGAGCCAACTCTCCTTCAGAATGGCGCGACAACCTACAGCATATCTGCAATGCTCGCCTCGTTTGCCGGCTATGGAACACACTGGCTACTACATATGTGTTTGAAAATTTAGTTCTAGCCTATACTACCGATGAGTACAAAGCTTGGGGTGACATGATTGACAGCGGAGTGGTGAAACAGGCTGCTAGGAGAGTTTACATTCGTACCGCGCCTGATGATGATCACGAAGGTGGTATCTGGAACGCGTACACGAAAAAAGGTCATGACGGCCTGATCAAATCTATTACCCGGATTTCGGAGCTTGAGCACATAAAAGAGTTGTATCTACGGTTTTCTAAGCATTGTAATGGGGTTGAAGTCCGTTACAGACTCCGCGAGGAGGTTGTCGAAGATATCGCGATACGTCATTACATCCTCGAAAATGTCTTCAGAGCGATTCAGAGCCCTGCAAGAAACAATTTCGCTACGAGTGACATTCGCACACTGACAATTGAGAATCTGCAAAATACCCCCTTACCAGATTTCACCTCTTCCGAGCTTTTCAGAGCTGTCACCAAGAATATCAATTTCCTACATCTCATGGTGGCGGACGAGTATAATGAAGCTCGACCAGACTGGGACGCGTACCGCCTCGAGCGCAGGGTGTTTGAACCGTATTTACATCGCGAATGGCTAGCTCCTTTATCTGACCAACTCGTCTGCCTGACTCTCTC
Organism: Aspergillus sclerotialis; assembly: GCA_003589665.1. NCBI lineage: Eukaryota > Fungi > Ascomycota > Eurotiomycetes > Eurotiales > Aspergillaceae > Aspergillus > Aspergillus sclerotialis. The sequence goes on along the minus strand of MVGC01000175.1, from coordinate 28,205 downwards.
CTTTCATGTTGGCTGGGGAACCATACCTGTTATTTCGATGGTGCCGACCTTCATTTCCCAAGGCTTACAACACTTAACCTTGGAAACTTTGTCATCGGACATCATGAGCAGTTCGACTGGGTCTTGAACCAGTCCTCACTCACATCCCTGCGCTTAGATCGGTGTTCCATTGTGTCATATCTCGCTACCTTCCGGGAAAACATTCATTCTTGGCAAGTCCGAACGCACGACTGGCACGAATACCCCACGGGCTCATTTGGACTTGATGCATCGGATGCCATCTACGGCTTTTCTGGAACATGGGAGACCATATTCAACAGTATTTGCAGAAGTCTTCCTAGGCTCAGTGACTTTCGCTTTCGTTACGGTCATGACCCGGTCTTCCCAGTGCGTCCTGATAAGCTATCTGTCGGTCTAACCAAGAAACGATACACTGCGTTTGAGGATAACTCTTGGAATGATGTAGACGAGTCTGGATTCCTTACCTTTGGCGACAGCTTGCGCGGCCGTCCAGACAAGCGGTATTTGAATCGATCAGAAGAGACAGAAGTCGGCGATTACCAAGCACTGGATGCCCTAATTCAGGAGGTCAGAAAGAGGCAGCAGCAGCTGACACTTAGGTCTGACTAGAAGCCTGGTTTGCATTTATGCGTATTCAATAAATATTGCATCTATGTTCAGCAAATAGTTGCTACTTCATCTGCTGTCGAGACATTTTTACTCCCAAGCTCGTTTTTGGGTCTCAGAGATATCGAGCGACAGACTCACGGAGATCTTCGATAGTAGCCACATCTTTTCCACTACAGAGCCCGGCGGAATGAATGTGACGATATCGACAGTGGTGGTATCCGGTACTAGAAGCGGGTATATCGATTTAAGAAATTATCTTGGCTTAAATATACCCTGGATAAGTGTATTAACCAATTCGGGTGGATGTCCCAGAGACCAACAATCTTACACGTGTCAGATATATTATGGATTTCGCTTACAGACCAGTTTTCGATGATCGGTTTGTCTACTAAAATATCGAATTATTACGAAACATGCCTTATTTTGCCTTTAATATATAGGGTACTAGTTTAAGGTAGAAAGCCGAACGGTGCTGACGTCTTTAAATGTAGGCCTTCTTCAGGTACTTAAACACAAATCTGTCTCTGCTGTGTGGGCTGAAGTCGGACCTGACCTCAGCGATTGCGTTAGCTGCAAGAAATGGAGTGGAGTGCTGCTTTCCTTCACTTCTAGAGAACATTGGACTGGAATTTTTGTTAAAGTCACGTACCAGCTGTCCTGTATATTGTGGCAGACTTTTTGTAGAATGGCCATCATTATATAACTGCAAGCATGAATGGCTGATGCAGAGTAAGTTAGATAATAAAAAATAGTTTGTTTTGAAATTCCTATATCATGCCATCAAAATTATTAACGTCCAGTGAAACCACTATTAAACCCCCGAATCATGCTGCTCAATATCATACTTCTCGTCATACCCATTCCAGAGATTACACGTTCTTTTCAACTGACGTCGATCAATTATATCCTTAATCTCATCATACCTCTCTACAAATTGCAAGGCAAATCCCTCCGTCGTATGCCACCCAATATGGCAATGCATCAGCCAAGCCCCGGGGTTATCCGTCTCCCACGCCATAACCAGGTACCCATTCCCAGGGAGCATAGCAGTATCCCTCCTGGGCGGGTTGTCTGTCTTAATACTGCCGTCCCAAGGGTTCGTCCCCTGGGACAGAACAAAGAAGTCATGACCATGCAGATGGATAGGGTGGAAAACGCCCATGGTCGTGGTAACGACTAGGTAAACCCACTGGTCTGCATTCGGGAGGTCAATGACAGCGCTGGATTTATCCCATGTCTGTTCACCGTGCATAATTTGTAACAGAGTAGGATCTTCCCAGAAGACCTCCATAGTGGTGCTATTAAGGTACCACCGGAAGAGACCATTGGTATTTCTGCCAGCCCTTGCGTCAGTGCTGTCCTGCCAGGCTGGGGCTTGGACGGTTCGTGGGACATGTGGGACGAGGTTCTCCATTGGCTCATCGAAACAGCCGTCGTCAAAGGGCCAGGGATTTGTTTCTGGTGTCGTCGGCGTGTCGTTGTAGTGGAAGATTCCGCGAATGTTAGCCGGGTCTTCGATGGCAGAGCAGCCTTGTTGTGGGATGGAGCGGAGCCAGAAAGAGTCTGCGACGGAGGCTTGGTCTGCCGTCACGATTACATCGTAGCGTTGCCCTGAGATAATGTTAACGAGTGTGAATCAATGGCTGATGTGGAAATAGAGGAGGGATTGTGAAGGGGTAGGTTGGGTTTCTCACCCATGCCAATGTTGATGGACGTAGTAGTAAACGGCTCGATAGGGACAAGGTCCATAGAGATAACTGTCAGCGTGTGGTTATCAATCATGAACTTGTAATGAGTATCAAGTGCCGCATTAATCAGTCGCAGACGGTACGAAGTGTTCTCCTCGACTTTCATCTTAAACCTCTCGCCAGTCTCCTCGTCACCAGAACCGTAGGTGTTGGTCCCGTTGATCAACGAGTTATTCAGCATAGGAGGCCCGGCAATCTGAGCATACCAAAACAGTTCATCTGCGGTCTTGTGGGGCCAGTCGCTCAGCATTATGGTACCGGCATCAACATCATAGTTGGCAGTCGCAGGGCCGTTAATGACAAGCGCCCCAGCAACACCCTCCCAAGCCTGGAGGCCGATGTGCGAATGATACCACGACGTACCATATTGCTGTGCGCGCCATCGATAGGTGTACTCATGGTTCGGAGTGATAGGGCACTGAGTGATCGAGACCACTCCGTCATTCTGATTGGTGTTCTGCTGGCGAATACCATGCCAGTGGATGCTGGAACCGTTGAGAGTCTCGTGAAGGAGATTCCGGACATGGATAACAACTTCATCACCCCAGTCCGCATACAGGGTTGGGCCGGGAATGGTGCCGTTGATTGCCATTGCAGGGCGCGAGTAGCCATCTGGGGCAGCGGTGACCTCGTCAATCTCCAACCAATATTCTCGTGTGACACCAGTGTCCGGGGTGATGTCGTGGTAGTTAGTGTCTATGTTGTAGTTACACCAACTGGACCTGGTGTCCGGGGTATTTCCAGCACATGGAGCTGCTGTAGGTGGCGATGTTGAGGTAGTCTTCGACGATTTAGTGGTCTTCGACGATCTAGTAGTCTTCGGCGATCCAGTAGTCGTTGACCTCGTCGGGTATCTTGTCGTGAATGTCTTGGTATGTGTTGGACGAGGGTTGCAATGTTTGTCTTTTTGTCTACATTTTTTATGACCAGAGTCTCCTGCTATGCCAAATTCCTCCCCCCGGTCAAGCTGTAAGTTGGGTGAATCCGAAGCAAGAGAACGCTTTGGCAGGTTCAAATCATGATTAAACACCCAAGAGGCAGATACACATAATGCATATATCAGCAGAAGAAAAGAACAGACAAGCATGATGCTAACGTAAACAAATAAGCTGATGGGTCAAGTAAAGTCTGTATGGCACTTTTTCCAGGCATCAAGTAGCTCAATTTAATATCTAGATCTCGCAGAATGGCCGAGGACGAGCTTTCCTTATACCTCGATATCCAGGGCACAGGCTCATCGACTTTGACCGTCGAACTCAGTCCTCTTGCCACACTTTCAAGTATCAGTATCGAATGCGCCCAAAAAGCGTCGAGATCGTTGAATGTAGCGGGACAACCCTCGCCCATCCAATGAGCATTCCCTTACTCCGTATTCTTTGCATCCTGCAGCCTGTGTCGAGTCACGCCGACTCACCCTATCCAACTAACATAACCACTTCTCCGTATCCATTGGTCATCGGACATGGCCGTCCTCGATAATAATAGCGGCCGAGCATTGCCAAGCCCCGTTTGGAGATAGGGTCAGTCTCCCCGGCGATTGGGGCTGAGCTTGGGCCCCGTATGTCTTAGATTGCTTTCGCGTGGCACTTGCATGGCGACTAAGCTAGCGCAACTCATTGATGGGGTCTCGCCTGTGTTTTGGAGCTATTGGTTGGGTATGGGGTGCCAACCTTGGTGAAAATTATCTCGTGTTTGAATGTTTGCGCTTCAGCCACTGTTTGATCGGGGAGCATTTTCCTTGGAACAATACGAGTCTATGAGGAATATTCGAGGAGTTGGGAAAGTCACACTCCTTTCGTTTGCCTGGACGCCTGACAGCAGTGGCTCGGCATGGCATCATATATCGTAAACTGAACCCTTCAGCTGTGGGTATACAACCAACTCCCACATCTGTGCACGTCTGAACCTATAGCTATAAGTGTCTCTCCAATTCAAAAGTGCTTTGTGTACTGAGTCTCATTTATGATGCTCTCATATTCCTTGGTGCTCTTCGCGGTCACCTGCGCTGCGCTGGTCTCAGATGGCCATCCGCTTAAAGCACGCCAGGCCGCAGCAGTCGATGACACATTCAACATCTATGCCTATGGCGAAGGGATAAGCGGATTCCCTCTCTTTTATGCTGATGGTAAGTACTCTGGGTCAGGTACCTGCAGTCGCTGTGTCATTAACTCTCCCAGGCAAAGCACAAATCGGCAACGCAGCTCTATCCACAGCAAAGGTTGCGCAACCAGTATACTGTAAGAGGTCCCGTTCCGTCGCCACGAGTTCAATGTCTCTGCCCACAGTGAAATAACTGCGTTTAAATAGTCACTATCTCCGAGGCCTCTCGGAATGTGTGGATCGCGCACCCCAACACCACCGGAACAAACCCAGACGACGCAGCTTTTCAAACCGCAGCGCTCTCGCTCCTCGGTGCAGACTCAACAGACGGAACTGTGGAGCTTAAGCAGCCAACAAAGGAATTGATTTCGTCAAACGAAGCGAATATCTTCGATTTTTATGGAGACTACGTGCTGACCACCACGGGGAACATAAACTTCTATGCCGTGCGGACCGACGCAGAAGGTGTTTATTCGTTGATCTGGAGTAAAGCTGCGTCTGAACATATTCCAGTGATTTTAAGAACGATTGCTCCAGTCACTGATGGTCTTTTTTAAACCGGCCTTTCGTTGGGATAGCTAAGGAAGAGGGATATGGGATCCGGGTATTGATAGTATGGTATTGCGTGTAGGGGTAATGAATGTACTGGAGACAGTTGTACTTCAAATAGAATTTCAGCAGAATTGATTCGCTGTGCTGGTCCATTCTACCCGTCTTATCGTGTTTATCGAGGGTCCAAACACGAAGGAAGAGGCTTAAAGTTGACGCAATTCCTGTATCCAAATATCGGCGTAGGAGGCTCCAGTCTGGCGGATGAGTGCAATCTGCTCGTGTAGTTCATCATTAGGAATCGGAATTTTCAGGAGGTTCCATCGAAATTGATTGAGATCGAGAATGTAGTGTCACCGTCTAGGTGGAGTGTTCTAATGTATGCTGCCAGCTGAGGTCTGGATAGGAACGTTCTCAGAAGTTAGGGAATTGAAATAGGATTCTCAGGGCATTCATTCCGACGAATCCACTCGATTTTTGAGTAGAGGAACGGAACGGAACGGCTCGGCGACAATACGGGAATTTTTATTGACAAAGCATAGGGTGCGGTGCTCAGCAAATGAGACTTGCTTGAACACCAGGTAGACAATGCCCAGCGGGCAGGTATTCCAGCCCGATGCTCCTTGGGTTTTCTTCTAAAATCAGCAACAATTTATAAATACTGGTATTGAGCACATTCAGGGTCCATTTCCGGCCTCCATGCTGTTGTAAATTCGCAGTATATATTGAATGAAAGGACTGCTAGGGGATTGTTTGGGGTAGACTATTACTGGTGGAAAAAATCGCTCCTAGCATTACTACCATAGCATTGACCATAGAGAAGATTTTTGCTTACTGACGCTAATATACAACAGCCGCTCGGGCCAATTGGGACTTTCAGTCTTAGGCACCGTAGCCGATATAAGTTTATCCACTTGAAGATAATACCTTAGTTGCGAATATAATGGACGAACTCATAGCACTCGAGAATCTACTAGTACTATTTCCCTAGTTTAGCGTTTCGAGCCTCTCAGACCTTGCACAATGTGAGAGTAGTCGCAAGGAAATGGGCACAGTATGTCTTAGCTCTCTCTCTCTCTCTCTCTCTCTCTCTCTCTTTGTGTCGGATTGTCAACAGATCCCTTGCCTACCCATGTACACCATTTACGAGACGTCATTCCATAAGGCTGAACCGCATGCGATATAAATACTCCTACTTATTCCTGGTGTGTAAACCGCTACGAAACATGTCGCGGTCAGATAAATAAAATCGGTTTCAGATGCCGAGGTCTTCGGTGGTGGACGGTGCGTTAATCACAGTCAAGACATGGCTGCAGTAGCAGAGTGACTGATTGCAGTACAGTAATACCACCGAGACGCACAGGTTTGTTAGTCTTATAACCACATAACCATGCTGCATGCAGATATATAATATATATATTTCAAAAAATTGCTAACGGACAATTCCACCCACAGCAGAATAGCTTGGTAATCACCAAACAAAGCAAGCTGGCCGCGTAGCTTGCAATAGTGAAGGCTATCAAACCCCAGTATCTTCCGCCGCACTGATTGAGAATCTCCCCAGCAATTGGGATGCCAGTAAGACAACTGATCAAGTATATCAGCTACAGGTTCCTATGTCGGAATCAAGACTTTGAAGGAAAGTCGCTGGCAATGGTTCTATTTGACTTACCTTATACTGACAATAGCATATGCCGTCGCATAATACCGGCCATAAGCTTCTAGCTTGCACAGCTGGCCAATACAAACCGGGGCTAGGCTGACGTTACTCCCACTAGCAAACCCAAACAGCAAAGCAAAAATCGTGATTACCGGTTTGCTGGAGCCCGCGGGAATCCATAAACAGGCGGCACAGAGAAGACATCCTGAGATAGTGATAATGAACGTATTGAATCGACCGATCCGATCAGCGCAGTACCCCGGGATCCATCTACCGAATATTGACCCTGCATTGATCAAAGAGAGTAGTAGGAAGGCGGAACGCGGTGAAATACCATGGACCAATGCGTACGATGTGAGGTAAGTAATCGGCGCGAAAAGACCCCATTCCATGAAGAATATTCCCATGCTTGCCATAATGAGTGACCCGTTTAAGAAAATAGACAAGTCAGGTAGAATTGCAGAAATAGACGTTTGCTTTGGGCGTCCCCGGGGTCTAACTAGGAGCACAGCTATAGTGAAAGTGACGAGGTCCACTAGCGCAGTAACACGAGTTGCCCAGGCAAAACCGATTCGAGAAACCATATTCTGGAAAAGCAAAGGAAATACCACGCCTCCGAACGATGCTCCGGAAGAAGCGATTCCTGTTGCCAGTCCTCTTCTCCGATGGAAGTAATGGGCGATTATTGAGATAGCTGGATTGAAGGAAAGAGAAAGACTGATCCCCCCAAGGACACCGAAGACAATCATGAAATGCCAATAAGCTGTACAGACACCAAGTAAGGCAAGGAAGAGAACGGTGCCAACTCCCCCACACGTGAGTAGGACTCGTGGGCCTTTGGCATCAAAAATAGGTCCGACTTGGATTCCACAGAAAAATGCAAGGAAAGTGTACAGGCCAAATATCCAGCCGACATCTCCAGACGAATACTGTTTTAGTTCATGTTCTTCCAAATAGGCTTGGAAAATGCCTAAACTGTTCATCATTCCCATAGAGCCAAAACATGCCATCCAACTTCCCAGGACAACATTCCACGCGGCCCATCCCCCTTCGGGATAGGTAATATTGTTTTCCTCATCTTGGCTCTGATTGCAATTTACATTGGCGGTGGGACCTTTCGCTTCCTCGGAAGGCATAGAGTCTGAGTGTGACATGTCCGTTGAGCTCAGTTCTTGTTTCTCTCCTGCGCCTCCTTCTATTTGATTGGCTGAGCTAGACATATTTTTATTGTGAACACGGTAATTCCAAACTTCGATAAATTAGAAGACAAACAAGATGAATAGGATGTGTTCGACCTGTCCCTAGTCGGATTTAGGGCCTGGTTTGGTCACGGGATAACAGGGAAGCCCTCGTCGGACTGTCCGACACATCGTACAGTGAGGGGTCTTTAGAATATAGCTTATGATTCCCCGCAGATTGTTAGTAAAAATAATGTACTGAGTGGCCTCTTTGGACTCCGCGTTTGAGTGGGTATCCAAATACACGGCTGATAGTCTCTAGAAATCACTGTATTTAGATAACTCTGCCGTCCAACCGGAATTCTGCCGGGTCATTACACACACAAGTCCAAATTTAGGGATAGGCATACTAAATTATAGAACTTAAAGGAATAGCCAACTGAGCTGATTTGCGACATCAAAGGATTCTGTTGCATTTGAACATTCCGTGGGTATAACGTCTTCACGTGAACACCGTAGTCATCATAGCCCGTTGTCTGATTTCTCAAAACCCAACAGAAGAGATAGTGTGCATTCTTAGTTTAGATGAAACTGCTTGTATCATGCCTTGGATCTTCTTCGCCGAAGGGAATTTCCCGCCAAATGCTTCTAATAACTCCACTGCCAACTCGAGATCATCGATTGCCTTCGTATGATCCAGCATGAGAGACAGATTATCAGTTTGAGCCGTTGAGGTGTACATAAGGGACAAAGCCGAATTATAAACAGTGACCAGGTTCAGCCAATTGTAAGCAAAACGGCGTTGTCTGTGTAAATTAATAGCTTGTCGAATCGCCATTCCTGATGCTTCAGCAAGAATCTTCATTCGAGATATGTCCAGAGTAGGACTTAACGGCGAGGGACGATAAAGCATAATAACATGGGTATAATAGTTTAAATCAAACCAACTGGTGCATAAATGGGGCACTTTCGACTGTAGATCTGGAAGAGGGAATGGCATGGAGCGGCGCCATTCAAGTAACCGCCGATGGAGCTCCTGGATTGTTTCTTCTCGTGCTTCGGGACTTTGACGCTGACTGTAATTTTGTGAGTGTACTCGACAGCATATGTCACTGGCAATTCGTCGGAGAGCGAGGATGTGAAGAGGAACTGCCATAGTTGAGGCTTCCAGCTTGCTACCTGCAATGATTCCATCTGGTTTGATATTTGCGTCATCGGCATCAGCGAATGGCTATTGAAGACATTGATTAGTTTCCTGTGCTTTAGGTATATATCATCTTAGACAGGGCCGACCAACCTCAACCGTAATGTCATCATCCTGAATGGCAAAGGGTCTTCCCAAGGCCAACGACACGACACTTTGAAAGTCAGCGTGAGCCTGTCCATATTCGCTCTATTAATCTGCATATCTTACCGATCCATCATATATAGAGAAAAGAAGAGGCGTTTCTGCTGTTCTGCAACGTCTACTGCCAGCGACTGGTATACATCCGAGGTGTGAAGTCCCATGCCTGTTGCCATGCGTGCAGCCATTCCCACGAGGAACCAAGTATCTACAGATTGTTAGTATGGCACTAATTGAGGTTTGCTAAAAGGTGACATACTAGGCCCAATCTTGTTGAAAAAGGAATAGGATACTTGCAACATCAAGACTTCCAATCCGGCCTGTCCACGGCATTAGCGGAACATGTTATCTCCATCTCGAGTGTAAATCTCACCAAGTCGCCACATCCCATTGCTGACTCAAAATAAGTCATAGCTTTATTGAAGAATTGTACAGGTTCAGTCTCGTCCATCAAAGAAACAGAGCAATATGTTGTTGAACCAATTGCCAGGACCATCCAAATTCTGAACTGCCACAATGCGGACTGGGCGAGTGGCTCCAAGGGGTCAGAATATACCCTCCAAAGAACAGTACTGAACTCGTCTTTTCGAATGAACGGGTATAAAGTGTGAGAATGAGCGAAGTAGAATTCTAGAAGGGAACTGATATGTGACGGTTCTAATAGTGCAAGGCCCATTGAATCTTCAAAGTATTCGACGGTTTGGTTACCAAACAAGGCATTTAAAGGTAAGGGATTTGCCAGGGAAGGAATCATATCAAAGGATATGGGATTAAAATCGGGCATACAGTCAGGATCGGTGTCACAGCTTTGTTGCTGATGACCGCTGACATCTGAATCGAATACAAATCCATCCTGGTCTGGCGATAGCCGCTGAAGAACCGTCTGGGTCAATTTGGCGAATGAAAAGCCCGACGAAGAGCCCAGGTACCTTTCTGCTGCAGCTTCCAGCGATAATATCCGAAGCTCATCGGCCAGACTTTTTCGACGCTCAGGTGGATTTATGGGAGGTGATATTGGTAAAGTATCGAGATTGGGGAATGGATTCTCCGCTGGCGCATGGGATACATGATTAGCAACATTGTCTGAATTCAAAAGACCTTCGTCCAGATGAATCTCTGCTTGATCCCAGGGACATGACGATGGATCATTTTGGGAATTCTGAGGCGTTATGGAAGAGGCGAGTTGTTGATCTAGCTCTTTGACTCGTCGCGCCAAGCCGTACACATATCTGTAAATACGTCAAAATCCATCAGACCCATAACAAACTAACCCATAAGCCGGAGTCTTGAATACATACGCAATTGGATAGGATGCCACCTGTGTTTTATCGTCGAGGAAACTACATGAGACATTGGCATGTTGACATGCGCGGCACTGTGGTAAAATCTTGTCGCAGCGCTTCTTCCTTCGGTGGCAGCGTTTGCAAGAGCTTTCCGCCCTTGCAGTGGGTTCAGGCGTCATTAATGAGGAGAGCGGGGGAGAATAATGGGGCCCCACTCAATTATTCATTTATTTCGTGTTCCCTTGCAAACAGGCTCCTGGCGTGATGATAATTAAGAACAAACCGGTCGTTCTTCTCTGCTCATACTGGTTGTGAAGGTTTGTGACCACAGCTGCCTTCTGTCTTCACGAAAATGGAAATCACTCGCTCCTTGGCTTTGAAGGCATTCGTCAGTCGACAGTGCGGGGAGAGTATAGGCTATTCCATAAGGGGCAATGAGAGACAATAGTTGATCATGGCGGGGATCCCCTCGTGTGGAGAGAGATATCTGCCAAGATGGATGTCTCCGGCCTCGTCTAGCATCTTTGTATTATTGCACTGTCCAAGAAAGATAGTGTCAGGTATAAGGTGACACTCTTCTAGTACCCTTCATTTAACCTTCTTACTTGTGTCCTATTATAACAATCTTACCCATTCTTCTAGAGAAACACCAGCGCAAAATAGAGAAAAAGGCAGAATGCGTCCAAAATTCCCAACGAGACACTCAGGACAATAAACGTCATGTCTTTTATAGAATTCAGAGCACTGTCATAGGCAGACGAGGATGCACTTTCGGTTGGTCCGCTCATTCCCATTGTCGGACGATCCGCCTCCCTTGCTACAGTACGAATAGCTGTTTTCAAATATAAGGAAGAGGAAGAAAACATGGACGGCTACCAAAACATACATATTTACCATATCAAATCATATCGAACAGAAAATAGATAATTCTATCTACCATCACAACCATGTCTCCCAATGGTCAATCATTCCTCCTCGACCCCGAGAAGCGTACCGGGCCTACGCGATACGCTCATGCCCGTGTTGTTCAGCCATCAACCCACAATACTATCTACATCTCTGGTATTGCAGCCGTTAGTCCTGACGGTACCTACGAGGGTGTCAAGGATAATGGAGATGGAAGTTTCACAGTCGACGTACGGGAGCAGACGGCCGCCGTTTTACGCCGAATTGACAACATTATCAAGGGCGCTTCCAACGGAAAGGCAGACCTCTATAACATCGTCGACTCGACCGTGTACATCTTAGACATGAAGACACAATATGCCGATATGAATGCGGAATGGAACAAGATTTGGGCCGACCGAGCAAGCGCTCCCACCCGTGCGACAATTGGCGTCAGGGAACTCCCCGATCCTCGGTTTGCGGTGGAGATCAAGGCGACTGCCATATTTGAGGCGTAATTGTGAGGAGAAGATGTGAAATTTCTCGAAACAAGCTCGTGAGGGGGAGGGTCCCAAGTGGAACCAAAGTGGGTTATGCTGTATATATTTCAAGCTTCAAAGTCCCCGTCGGGTCCCCCGAATCTCACCAAGTGTTGTGTAAATACCTCTCAAGTCCAGAATCTGCTATTTCTCTCATTATAGACATCTTGCCATAGAACGACTTTTCTTGGGCTGTTTAGAACTGATTAGATTCTTTCTTCCTTATTTCTATTCTCATAATGGCTCCCGCCTACGACGACACCGGAATCCAATACTTCGAATTGAAGGACTTCACTTTTCAAAATGGCATCACACTCCCCAAGGTGCGCGTTGCATATCGAGAATTCAATCCAACCGCCCCTAAAGCTGCTCTGATCCCAACGTGTTTCCGTGGAAGAATCAACACTACCCTGAATTTCACCAAAGGAGTCCTTCGAAACCATCGCGTCATTGTTGTGGCACAATTCGGCAATGGCGAGTCTGCCAGTCCTTCGAATACCGAAAACTTTCCCTCCACCATTGACTATCCTGACACCGTTCGAGCTCAGCACAAATTGATCACGGAACATCTGAAAATCCCATCACTGGACGTTATGGTAGGGTTCTCGATGGGCGGACAGTGTACCTATCATTGGTCTGCAATGTACCCCGAGATGATCAATAACGCAGTGATTATCTGCTCGTCTGTTAAGACTAGTCTACACAACTACCAATTCCTCGAGGGACCCAAAGCCGCTCTTATCAACTCGATCGATTACAATGATAGCAATGCCCGATCTAATGGAGTAGCAGTTCGCGGCTTGCATGCTTTCGGACGGGCATACTCGGCATGGTTGACGAGTACAGAGTGGTTTGAGGAGCGTCTATTTGAGAAGCAGGGTTTCAAGTCTCTGCAAGACTGGTCGGAGGCCGTTGGTGGAACGAATTATGAAGACTGGCATCCGGATAACCTGTTGGCTATGCTGGGATGCTGGCAACGATCTAACCTCGGGGCTGTAGTAGGATCGGCTTCGCGGCCTGCTTCTGTCGAGGAGACTCTGCGCAGTCTGAAGCCTAGGATTCTTCTCATGCCTTCTCAAACTGACCAGTACTTCAGATGGGAGGCAAGTGAGAAGGAGGTTAAGAACCTGAAAAATGGTGAACTGGCAGTGATTCCCTCGGTCTGGGGTCATCTCGCTGGCGGAGGTGCAAACCCAGAAGATAATGAATGGATGGATCAGAGAATTGCGAAATTCTTGAACCAAAGCGCTTAGATTTATCGGGGTGTTGTCTACAGCGTGTGTCTAGATATCGATATTAACACAATAAAAAGCTCGCTTCTGGTTAGACCACATTGTTGGAGGTTTTCTAGACATGATTTATTTTTGGCCAAGATACAATGGACTAACGGCTTCCTATGTCGTCACTCTGCATATATGATTACCAAATAGCTACTCAATTCTACTGATACCATTGCCTTAGGATACTGAAGGTTGATATGCAGATGGTCGGACAGTCCGAAAGTGCTTCTATTGGACCAACGAGGGCCGATGAGGGGTTGGCCATCGTCCGACACATCTTTGCTTGTCAATAGACGACTGCTTCTGAATATGAAATTGTCATTTAATTGCCACGCTTTGGCTCGTTGCTATTTAACCGCCAGTTAAGACTATCATCTGCATGTTCTGCAACAGTACAAGCTTTCAGAGATATCACGATGATTGACATGAAACTGAACGAAAGTATAGATCTTCTGGGTGTGGTACCAAGAAGTTACTCCTTGGCCATTATCCCATTGCTCATTTATCTGATATACAAGGTAAAGTGGATCCGGCTGTTTTTCTGTTTCATCGTCAGGGTTATGAGTCTGACGTTATACCTCAATAGTGGACACTCGCCACAGACATCCCCCATATCAAAGGCCTACCAGAAATCCCCGGCGCAGTCCCAATCTTCGGTCACCTCCTTAAACTCGGCGATGACCATGCCAGCACTTGTGAACGTTGGTGGCGAGAGTACGGCCACTCTGTCTTCCAGATAAAGCTTGGTAACACTCGAGCGGTTGTCGTGAACTCATTCGACGACTGTCGAAGGATGCTTCTCGGTCACCAGAATGCCGTCATTGACAGACCGAAACTGTATACCTTCCACGGGGTGGTAAGCAGTACCCAAGGCTTCACGATTGGTTCATCTCCATGGGATGAGTCTTGCAAGAAGAAACGCAAGGCCGCCGGCACAGCTCTGGGGAGACCCGCCCTGCGCAACTATCACCCAATGTTTGACCTCGAGAGTTACTGCATTGTTCGTGATCTCTACCGTGATAGCAATAACGGTGCTCTTGAGATGAACGTCCGGCCGTATATCCAGCGATTTGCTCTTAACACCACATTGACTCTTTGTTACGGTGTTCGAATGGACGCTGTGTACGATGATCTCTTGCGTGAGATTCTTTACGTCGGTTCCGCAATCTCTCTCCTTAGAAGCGCCTCGGAGAACCTGCAAGATTATATACCACTATTGCGTTATCTCCCGAACAATGAGAAGAACGCCCGATCAAAGGAACTGCGCCAGCGACGTGACGCCTACCTTGACCTCCTTCTGGACAAGGTTCGAGCCATGATTAAGAAAGGGACCGACAAGCCTTGCATTTCAGCTGCAATTCTGAAGGACGAGGAAACAAAACTCAATGGGGTCGAAGTCTCCTCGATCTGCTTGTCTTTGGTTTCCGGTGGCTTCGAGACTATTCCTGGTACCTTGACTTCATGTATCGGATCGCTTTCCACACCTGAAGGACAGATCTGGCAGGATCGAGCTTATGAAGACATCAAGCGACACTATCCAGATATTCGGGATGCCTGGACTAGCTCGATTTCGGAAGAGAAGGTACCTTACGTCAATGCTATCATTAAGGAAGCTGGCCGTTATTACACTGTTAGCGCTATGAGCCTGCCTAGGAAGACAGTGACAGAGGTTAACTGGGACGGAGCGATAATTCCGCCAAAGACCATGATTTTGATTAACGCACAGGCCGGCAATCATGGTAGGATCATTCTTAACGCATTATTTCACGCACACACTAACCTTTGATCAGACGTAGATCACTTCGGGCCCAGCGGCGGCAAGTTTAACCCTGAAAGATGGCTCAAGTCAATTGACCCTCCTGAGGAGACAGAGATAAAAGGTCTTCCTCACTTAAGTTTCGGGTCAGGCTCTCGCGCCTGTTCTGGTCAATTTATTGCCTCAAGACTGATTTATTCTGCTCTGATCCGTCTCCTTTCTTCTTACAAAATCGTTGCGAGTGAAGACAACCCGCCAAATACTGATTATGTCGACTACAATCAGTTCAAGACAGCACTTGTTGCGATTCCAAGGGACTTTAAGGTTCGCCTTATTCCCAGGGATGATGCAATGACGCGAGAATGCTTGAATCTGGCGGAGTTGAGGACTAAGGAGCACTACAAGGAGTAAGTGGCAGTTAGAGGCGATAATAGCGCTTAAGATATATATTTGGACTTTCTGGTCATATTCTAGAGGAAATGATTGCTGTCACTTGTGGTTCGCTTCATTATTATCCAGCAGCGGACATAGCACGGAAATAGCATCGTGGAGGAATAACCATGGAATCTAAGAATGAAATGGATTTGATTTTTCGGAGACAGAACATTCGCCCGTATTGCTTAGATCAACATATAAGTTTATTAGTAGATTCAATTGGTGTAAGCCACAAAATTACCAATGAAAAGGTGAGGGAGAGTAGCGGCTAGGGTTATGGCTGTTGTTTGTAAACCCTAATAGTGAACAGCTTGAAGAATTCAAGAATGCTTGATTGATTTGTTGTTTCTACCTCTTCGGTCATTCCGACAGAGTTGCTACGGCTTCCCCGCTTCTAATTTACATGTTTATTATTTTTATAATCTTATTTCGACTGGCTTTCTCTGATCATAGAAACTCTTCCTAGGTACTATTGGTTTGAACCAAGTAAACATGTCTTCACTTTCTGCTCCAGATTTATTCAATGTCCAAGGCCGCGTCGCGGTAGTCACTGGAGGTAGCAGTGGAATAGGACTTATGATCTCCAAGGTCAGTCATAACCAGCATTTGAGAAGGATATATTAACCTTCGAAGCAGGGCCTAGTTCAAAATGGAGCAAAAGTCTACATTGTGGCACTACCAACTGATCCTATCACTGAAACTGTCCAAGAACTTAATGAGTTGGGACGCGAAACAGGTGGAACTGCAGAAGGGTATTACAATTCTCAACATCTCGAATGCAGGCTGACGTGTTTTTAAGATTCGCTTGTAATCTTTCATCCAAAGACTCAATCGCAGAGCTTGCGAAGGAGATATCCCAAAAGGAACAGACGCTGGACATGCTCATATCTAACGCCGGAATCCGCCGTGATCCTCCACAGAAATGTAATGTCCTCACAGCTTCTATGGAAGAGCTTCGGGAATCTATGTGGTCTATCAGAGATCAAGACTGGGAAGACACGTTTCGGCTAAACACAACTGCCCATTACTTCCTCAGTGTTGCTTTTCTTCCATTGCTTGCTGCTGCCGCGGATAAGCCGACGAGCGATGGAGGAAAAGGCAGAGATGAAGGAAGAGGAGTTATTGTGGTTACCAGCTCATGTGCGAGTATGCATAATGTTACTAATGTGGACTTGACAAGTTATGCGACGAGTAAAGCCGCTACGGATCATCTGGTTAAGCTGTTGGCTGCTAAGTATAATCGGTTTTATGTTCGAGTTGTGGGTATCAATCCTGGATGTGAGTGAAACATTTTGTCCACTCTACTATGATACGCCACCTAACTTGTTGTCTATGCAGTTGTCCCAAGCAACATGAACCCCGTTGGGGCTGAGGGTAATATTTTCAGTTCTCTCTTCGATAAAGTCCCGGCGAAGAGAGCGGGGGCTTCCGAAGATATTGCGGGGACAATCTTGTACCTTGTGAGCAAAGCTGGGGTAAGTAGAATTACTTTCTTGATAGCCTAGACAACAGCTCACAAGGAGAAAACAGTCATATGTAGACGGTGTTTCACTTTGTGTGGATGGTGGTCGTATTCTCTTAGCGAACGGGCAGGAATGAAGTCTATACAAGATTTTGCAGTCGCATATAGCAATACATCGGCAGAAACGCAAAATACGAATTTGCTGTTGACTCTATCACATAATTATCGGCAGTCCCGAACTAGTGTAGCGAATAGAGCGGTACCTCCGATACAGTGCGCCAGTAGATAGTAGTATGGTCTGTCACTATCCTCATTAACCTATCCTCGACATTTAAAGAAACAACAGTAGGAACTCGTTTCCATCAACTGCAATAGTAACTTCTAGGATTGCATCTTTTCATCACATTCAACATGTCTGTAGCTTTCTTGGCTGACAAGACGCAGTATGTCTTTCTCGCCGGCGAGCGCCGATCACAGCTAACTGATTTTAGATCCAATATATCAATAAACGACTTACAAAATGCAGCAGCAAAGCTCGGCATCAAGATTCTAGATGGCCAAGAGGCGGAAGACTACCTGCATCTGCTGCAGTCAGCGGAAGCTGTCATGAGACACATCGAAAACAGCGACGATTATATCCATCCTTCACTATCACCATTGCCCACGGTAGGTCCTCGGGAATATTGGGAGCCCAAAAAAGAAGATAACCCTTTAAATGCCTGGAGACATCGTTGCGAGCTGGTGGCCACGAACCCGACTAGCAGCATACTCCGCGGTAAAACGATCGCAATAAAAGACAATATTTCAGTTGGTGGCCTGCCCACTACAGTTGGAACGTTTACCGAGCTTCTATGTAACGATGGTCAACTTCCAGTGTCTCCGATCGATGCCTCTGTAGTCTCACGAGTGCTTGCAGCAGGCGCAACGATCAAGGGATCTTCAAATTGCGAGAACTACTGCGCCTCGCCACTCTCGTATAGCGCTGCCAGTGGCCCTGTTCACAATGCCTTGGCTCACGGCTATACATCGGGTGGAAGTAGCAGTGGCTCAGCGACACTCGTCGCAGCAAATGTTATATGTCGAGAAACGGGAAAATCCTTCGGGGAGACGATAGATATCGCAATCGGCGGTGATCAAGCCGGATCAGTCAGAAACCCGGCATCTTATTGTGGGATCTATGGACTGAAACCCACGTATGGTCTGGTCCCGTATACTGGGGCAGTTCCATTAGCGCCAATGATTGACCACCTCGGACCACTTGCCTCGAACCTTGAAGATATTGCCCTCCTGCTACAGGTAATGGCAGGTTATGATGGAATAGATCCACGAATGACTCCCGAATCTCCTGTGCGGAATCAGGTACCAGATTACCCACAAATATTGACTGAGTTTCGAAATCGCGCTCTCAGTAGTGGAGAAAAAATAGGTTCTAGGTTGAGGATTGGCTTACTTACGGAATCATTCGACGTTGCCGGTTTATCTGACGAAGTTCGGGAAACTGTCCTCCAATCAGCGCGATCCTTCTTTGCGGCTGCTGGAGCGGAGGTAGTCGACATATCTGTTCCTTTACATCGCGATGGCGGTGTCATCTGGACTGCCGCGACAAGAATGTGCATGTCCGAATGGGCGTGTCAGGGGAAAACTTCCGGTTTCCTGTCGTTCTTACCACCACATATCCAGGCAAGATGGCCACCAGATCAGCGGATGTATGAGTTGTTGACCGCAACGAACCCGGCAGCAATGAATGTCATGTTGAGTGGGCCATTCCTTGAGCAGCATTTTGGTCCCCGAGTGGAGGCCAAGGCTCACCGCAAGGTATTCGAGCTGAGAGCCGCATACGACAAGGCATTTGCAGAGGTGGATATCCTCGTCACGCCGTGTGCGCCGTCTGTCGCTATGCCGCATCCAAAGATGACGACCAATGCTGACGGACCGAGCTCGAGCATCATGGAGAAACTTTCTGCAGCGGTAGGCGTGACGACCAATACGGCCCCTTTCAACGTCACCGGACACCCAGCCCTAAGTGTTCCATGTGGGTTTGGTCGAGCTCAGGCATTGACCGAGGTAAAGCTGCCGATTGGTATGCAGCTCGTTGGGAAGAGATGGGAGGATGCGACGTTGTTAAAAGCAGCGGCAGTATTTGAAGAAGGGCGGAAATTATCTTCGTTGAATTGAGAAGAGCCAACGGCATGATGTCGACTCAAAGATAGCAATCCTTGTCGATACAAGGATATTGTCTCGAATGATCAAGTTTTACTTGTGTAACTCAATCGTATACAGGCTATTTTGTGCATATAGTTTTCATCGTAGGTATGTCCTTCAAGCAGTCTTATATCATGATATGTGACAGTCAGTCGGCCGGGGTGTATTTATTAACACGGGCATGGTTTAGAACCGCTTAAACAGGTGATTGTTATAACATTCAATCGTGATGGCTTTCCAAAAGTAGCCACCTCGGCTTACCTTTTCATTATATCCTGAAGAACCTTGCAAGTGTGATTAGAAGGCAACCGATTTATCCATACCGACCAAGTCAATTGTGCCAGTTCCACTTCTGTGGTATGGCACTTGGCAACCTGCGCTTCATTAAGAGAGTATTCCACTAGCTCCCACACCAGGTAATAGCGGTGGCCATGCTGAAGGACATTCAGCCAGGCGAGGAAAGCCGTGGTGGAGTATTAATTGATAGTGTGCAGCAGCGAGTGGGAACACAGAGGGGCGCAATCGCAAGCACCTAAGCGTTGACCAGATCTGATTGACTTCGTCGATATCGGGGCACATTCTTTTTGCCACGGATCGTGCTGAGTGATCTGTACAGCGACCGTGTATTTCGCGGACTTGAAATCGACACTGTATAGGTCCGGACCGTGCCTAGGCGGCTCGGGCAGCCTAGTGAGGCTCCACCCGAAGCAAAATAGAGGGATAATCATATCTGTATAGGTTTGGCTTTTATTATTCTTGCGCTTCTCACCTGGTGTCCCGCATATATAATGCTACCCAAGGGAGAACATTCGGTTGTGGCCGTATAGTTCCCTCTAATAGCACGCTTCAGAGTTCTGCTAGGCATTCTATCACCGACGATCTGAAGCGGTGGAAGGGGAGGGGGGGAAGACCCAGATAATGTTACATAAGAGAGAATATTTGGTTGCAGTCGCATGATTTCCTCCAATTAGCACACTTCAGGGTTTTCCTGGGCATGCTTAAGATGTGGAAGGGAATGGCTGGCTGAGCTAGAAATATCTGTTTTTACAAGCTGTATAATGTCGCAAAGAAAACATATAAAGGGATCAACGACCGCCACCTTCTTGCTTTTCTCATTAAAATCTCCAAGTCAGGTCTAGTTTCTTACTCTCATCCAAGAACCTCAATTGATAATCCATACTACAAGGTAGTGTTGCCTCCGTTATAACTTTATTTGCGAGGAAAAGAAGTACTAAAGTCTCCTAGTTCGAGATGACATCACACGCCAAATATGTTGTCACTGGTGACAATGTTGTTAAGCAGACCACCATGGGATTTCGAGGGCTCGGGATTGTTGACCTGGAGTTCCTTGGTTACGATTGGGCTCTCCAGTGGTCTCGTATAAATGAGACTGATGATGACCTGACTTATTCATTTGAAGTCTCCACGGGTACAAAATCGCGAGATGGAAATGAGTTACAAGTTGAAGCCCATATAGGACTTGAACTGAAAGGCGTAAGCTCGGTGTTAGCGGCTCCTATAAGCATTTCTCGGAGAATGAAACTTCCCGTGAAGTGAAACAGACCAGAAGTGTGAATGTTCGAAAGCATACTAGTATCTTTTATTATCAGAAGGTCTATCATTTCCGCAATGTTATGTGGCAGGTGGAGGATGATGACAAGAATGCAAAAATCAAGTACACCACCGACTTCGACGTGGCGGCTGATGAGATCCTCGCTCATCCCACGGAGCTCAGGGGCGAAGGAGAAATAACAACGGATCCAGTGAAGAACCGGCTTAGAAGGAGCGATTATCATATTACCCGTGATGACGCCCTAGAGGAGGAGGTGAAACTGAAATATCTTGAATATTTGCAACAAAAGGCTGAAGGCTCATGAAATAGCACTTGATAGAGTGGTTGTTTTGGGGGGTTATATTGATAGTCGAATTGGATGAGCTACAGTTAGTAGTGGAGGCGATGTGCGGCCGGCTGGTTTACGGCCTCATAATAAGTGAAATAAATACGGTAAGGTATAGGTAACTTTATATAGTTGACTACATCAAGTGAGATAACAAAAGCCAGGCCACCCTATTTATCGTCCCGGGGCGCTAGCTGAACCTAAGTTTTGATCGCTTTCTTAATCAACCTAGATATAACTCTAGAAAATAATACTTAGTATAAACCATCTTCTTTGAATAATAGCTTGCACATGATAAGGTATTGCATAACGCAGCTTACCAGAAATTCACTCCCCGGCCTCAGTAACGAGGACCTCTCGGGAAGTCAACGTGGCTAGGAACCTTCTCTAACTGCACACGGGCCTGAAAAGGTACAGGATAACACAATAAACACCATTGGCAGGATACTCAATGTCGAGTATCAAATTGTCTGCCAGACCAGGTTTCGTATCTTGCCGTAGTATGTGCGCGCAATCGTTTTCCATAAATTAGTAGAACAATACTCAATAACACAAAAAGAGCCGCAATAAGTGCCAATGTCAGAAATACATTTGCGATGCCCACAGAATCAATCCAAGGCGTCAGTGCAAATATGAAGATTGTCGCGAGTACATTTCGAGCGAACACCACTCCCACCATAGCGTCGGCGATAATCTAGTAAATAAGGAGTCAGTTCCCACAAAGAATTAGGGCAATGGACATGCCAACATACATTTGTGTAAGCATCAGTCGCATAGGCCAAAACCACACTGGATGCCGGTGTCATGCCAAAAGTATATATTCCGGCTCCAACTGCAATCATAGGCCATGGTTTCCCTTGACCTAGTCCATAGCCAAATATTAATAGGCCGGTAGGAATAAACAGTCCAAATGCTATCATAAGCCAGAGTCGCATCTCTGGCTCATAGACTCCCCTGTTTTTCTTAGCGAGCCAAAGAATTATCCTGTCACTTAAAAATCCGCAAATTGGCGCACTTAGAGTTGTTCCAATGAAGCCTGGGATACCTGATATAAGACCAATCTCAGCAGAGGTAAAATTGTATGGTGGTCTAACCATATAACTTGAAATAACTGTCACTGTAATTTGATAACATGCGGTTGTAATCCCATACATGAGCGCTGTATAAGCTACAGCCGGCATAGTGAGCATCATAAAAAATGGCTGAGTGGTATGATACATGAGGGCCTTGAAGGATCCTGGCGAGGATGACCAAAGTTTTAGTCTTTGAATGTATGTCTTTCTGGTAGGTTGAATCGGTTGTCTGGCAGATTGCGAATGTGTCAGACCGTTTTTCACTGAAAGATCATCCAGTTCCTTTTTCTCGCTTTGGTCTATTAAGTTTCTTTTTGAGGGCCGCGTATAAGCATTATTAGAGTCGATGATAGAAGTAGGAGGCCTGCCCTCAATCTGTCTAATATATTTTGTTTCCTCGTAGAAGAAGAAGAACAAAACCAGACAGATCCCGAGAAGGATTGCGACCCAAATCCAGACCCAGCGCCAGCCTTGGTCCAGTGTAATATAACCAGCTGCAACAGGTGCTAGCGAAATGGCAATAACCACAACCCACACGTAAATGGATGTCGTGACACCTCTCTGCTGCACGAAGAATAGATCTGCAATTGTCATTTGTACAATAGCCTCCGCAAGCGAACCGAGAAAGCAGTTGAATGCATTGATGAGCATGAGGTCTGCAACTGTCTGGATTTTGGCAGCCCACACACTGACACCCAGCTGAAGAGCTGTGCTGAGGATATAGATTGGACGTCGACCAAACTTTAGCGCAAATGGCATAAAGAATACAGCACCTACACATAGTGCTGCCGATCCCACGGCGTAGCTGTTTGTAAGAGTAGCATAGCTAAAACCGAGCTCTGCATGCATTGGCTCCCATGTAGGTGTAGGAACATCTATTCTGGAGGAGATAAGGTTGTAAAAGTCAGCTTATTATTTCTAACAGACTCGAGAGTTGAAATTCGCGAGTAGGCTGTGTAGGAATTTACTTACAGACCATACACGAGTAAGGTGTAAAACAGCGCAAGCGCGAAGTTTAGCCACTTCTCCCACCTTTTCCAGTTCTGATTTTTGGTTAGCAACATGAGGTTGTAGCAACTAGGTGCAACAAGTGTATTACCAAGGGCTCGTTTGGATCATTCGTTGGAGTCGGCTGAAGAATGATTGTTTCATTATGAAGCTCGTCGACCTGCAAGGCTAAACTTTATAGTGAGAAATTGGGACCTTTAAGGGGGATAGAGTAAAACTAACCTTGAAGTGTTATCGTGCCTGGAGGGTTGTGATTCGTGTCCGTATTTGAGTCCATTGCAAGAAGTCGAAGGCCCGAGTTAGAATACAGCTGACCTCGAAGAGCTCACCTCGAGGCAGACACCACATTAGGGAGTGTTCCATATATTCGTAAGGCCTCGGTCTCAATAATTGAGACCGAGATCAACTAAATTTACTTCAGACCTTACTTTGTCGGACGCTCCGAACACACAGATCGTTTGTTGCTATTTCCCCTTTATCCATTAATACCAGAAGCCACAAACGTAATCGCTTTTAGCACTGATGTTGATTTTGTGAGAGGAGAATCCAGTAAGATTAATTCAACCGTTCAGACTTGTTGGGAAAATTCGTAACATGTGAGCTAACATGCGGAGATTGGATTTATTCTTTTGATATTCAATGTCCCCAAGCTTACGAAATGAGAAGTCTTCCTCGCTATCTTCTGCTAATAATTGGTTTAGAATCTGGAATCTGCAATGCCAGTCAACGTGGATATTTTATCATGATATTTACAATACGCAGCAATATAAGCATTAGGGCTTCTACGAATAGTTTGATTTGGTCTTATTGGTTAGATAACCCTACACTACTTTCCATATGTGAGTGATTACCAAATCTGTGCTATCTCGTGTATGACTTACATTACTGATTATATCCTTCGGCTTGGAATACCTTCGTCCCTTTTGACCATGTTTGTATGACCTTAGCATCGAGTAGCTTCTCCGCCTCCCATTCGGCGTCTAGGACTATAAAGTCAGCCCTCATACCTGCACTCAAGCTCCCGGACCATGTTTCAGCCCTTCGAGAGTAGGCAGCCCCAGCAGTAAAAGCATGTATCGCTTGCGCAAGAGCCAAAGCTTGATCAGCATGTGTTTGAGCAGTTAATTTTGGGTCTCTTGCCGACTTGCGAGTGGTCGCAGTATAGAGGGTTGGCATCGGCAAGTAAGATGCTGATGGTGCATCCGTACCAATCGCTAGTACTGCATCATTGTCCAAAAACTTCTTATAGGGGAAGGCCCTATTCCAGAGACGGGGCCCTACCAGTTGAGGGTACGACCTGACAGTGAATGGATCGCAATGTCCCGGTTGGATTGAAGCGGTGATCTCGAGTTCCCCAATACGCTTTAGGTCGTCTGCACTTGGAAACTCGATGTGTTCCAATCGATGCCGTTTTCCCTTTCCATTCGCATACTCAATCGCATTGATGGCTTGCGTGATAGCAACATCTCCAACTGCATGAATAGCACATTGCAGTCCAGCATCCGATGCTCGCTTCAGCACTAAATTCACTTCGTCGGAATCCCATATTGGAGGAACAACGGCGTTATGTCCAGGAAATGGGTCGCTTGCAGCTGCAGTGCAACCATCAACAACACCGTCGAGAATGAGCTTAATTCCGACAATGCAGAATTCCGGATCCTTTGATGGATGCCACCTTTGATGCAATTCAATCGCTTCATCAACCCTCCTCACCAGTTCCTCTCTGGTGCATCCATTAGCGATAAGCCAGTGAGCAGCAATATGGATTGGAATCTCCTTCTGCTTTCTGTATTCCTGTAATGCTTCCCAATGGGGAGCATCCATGGCTAGGTCGATGGCACCAGTGTAGCCGGAGCAGACGTAAAGATCAAAAAAAGCTTCTAGGACAGATACCTTTTCTTCCATGGTCATTACCGCGACCTTATGAGGACAGACGAGAGTAAAATGGGCCATTTCAGCAAGAAGTCCCGTTGGGTTTCCCCTAGCATCGCGCGGAATGGTGCTCGGTGAATCGGCTTCTCCAATATTCTCTAAAGGAACCTCTTCAAGTGCAGCGGTGTTGCACCACGTCGAATGTAGATCTTCAGATTCGATGAATATCGGGCGAGGATCTATGTCATCAAGGTGGGCAGCAAGAGCCACACCGTTAGTCATGGACTGGTGCCAGCCACGACAGAGGAGGCGCGGGAGCTCAGGGTGAGCTTTAGCGTATTCCGAGATGGCAGACTGAATTTCTTGAAGCGATTTGCAATGAGAAATATCGAGCTTTCTTAGCCACATCCCGAATAACATGAAATGAGTATGAGCTTCGATGAGACCCGGAACAACAATTCTATTTTGGAGGTCGATAACAGATGCTCCATCCTCGATAGACTTGCGGATAAATGCGTTGTTGGAGTTTCCTACAAAGGAGATTTCCGAGTTGTCCACGACAATACTCGTTTCGAAGTTTGCGTTCTTTGCCTGGTGGCTCCCAGTCGCCGCATATACGCGGCCGTTTGTGAAGACAATTCTTACCATGTTTGTTTAGAATTATTGTTAATGTAAGCGATAATATTGTTGCATAATACTACCAAAAAAAAGGGTTATCTATGCTTATATGAAGGAGCCAGATCAACGGCCGAGACGAGCTCTAGGAGCTTGTGAATTTCGGCTGGTCCGACACGATGTTTACTTTTCACCCATTTTATCTACACAGTAGATGGCTTGAACTATTGGGGAGGTGTTGGGCCTGGTTGGTCATGGTACGTCGTGGAGTATTTCCTCTTCATCTTTTTCTGGCCCTCTGAGCAATGACATCATGGGTAGAGCTTGGACGGATATACCTCCTGTTCACGGAAAAGCAGTTACTAGTCGCACAAGAATTCCTTCAAGCTTCTCCTCGTTGGATCCGCTTTGCTTCCGTGGGTATATGATCTTAAAGAGGCGAAAATGTCGGAACTTTGCGAATCCCCGCATAATATGTCGGTAGTTAAAGCACGAGGAGATAGTGTATATATTAGGGTACGATCGCCCTTCCTGCTATTTAGATTCATCTTGAAGACCACATTGCTTGGCTCAGAGGACTTATCTATTTACAAGCCATGGTCAACCAAGGAGTCTTGGTCCAGCTGCTGCTGGCATCTCTGGCAACATCGCAACAGCTATTCAGTACAACAAGTGGGCCAACAGCATTGCTGCCACAATGCAGCACGAAGCACATTCCGAGCTCTACCTCTCATGCTGTAGCATCTTCCTCCTCTCATGGAACCTCCAAATTTAGATATCGCGCTTTAGACACTGTGCGGTATGCAACATCGGTTCCGTCTGCAACATCCACACCCACGTACGCTGCACCCTCAAAATCATTAGCAACTCTATTACCATCCCTGGAATACACTACCTGGGGAAAGTGGGATCCAGACGCGACCATCACCGCCTCGGATAGTGCAGAAACTTATGGACAGGCGGCTTGGACCGCTCTGTGGAGAGACGCTGATCCTGTGGGGTTTCCGGAAAAGAGCGTTTTCAGCACGACAGTTTCTCCAACCCCGGTTCCTAGCAACGAGCTCGTCCTGCCTCCTCGTGATTACTTCGGGCCTTCAGACTGCTATGATTTTCCAAAGGGATTCTCGTTCGGCGTATCCTCGTCCGCGAGCCAAATTGAAGGCGCGACGGCAGACGAGGGCAAAGCTCCCTCGATCATGGACATCATTGTGCGCGACAACAAACCAAAGGCCTATGTCACCAATGAGAATTACTATTATTACAAGCAAGACATTGAGCGTATCGCAGCGATGGGTGTCAAGGAATATGCCTTTACTATTGCTTGGACTCGTATTCTGCCATTTGCCTTGCCTGGCACACCGGTCAACCGAAAGGCCATTGATCACTACGACGATGTGATCAACTTTGTCCTTGAGAAAGGAATGGTTCCGGTTATTACTCTGACGCATTTCGACCTACCATTGCAATTCTTCGAGGATCCCCAAGCCCAAGGTCAGAACCTAACCAAGGAGGAGCTGCAGCAACTCGATTATATCACGGCTGGGTACGCAAACGAGACTTTCACCGACGCCTTTGTCAACTACGCCAAGATTGTTTTGACACATTACGCCGACCGAGTACCTGTATGGGTTACATTCACCCAGCCCCCTGCCCTAGGAAGTGGGAAAGCCGTGTACAATGTCATTAACTCGCACGCTCAAGTCTATCACTTCTATAAGGAGAAAATAAAAGGAACTGGCAAGGTATCCATCAAGTTTAATGCCAACTTTGGTGTGCCGCGAAACGCTACAGACGATGCCGATATCTTCGCAGCCGACTACTATAACTCCGCCCAGTTCGGAGCCTATCTGAACCCGATACTCTTTGGCAAAGATTACCCAGAGTCATTCAAGAACCTTACCGGAGGTAATTATGTCAAATTAACAGACAACGACAAAAAGTACTTCAAGGGAACTCTCGATCTTCTCGGTCTCGACGCTTATAGCCCGGTAGTTGTCAGTCCACCGGTAGCAGGAGACACAAGCAGCATCCAGACCTGCCTTGCAAACAGCTCAGCACCACTGCAACCGTGGTGTATCCAATCTTCTAACATCAATGTCTATGGCTGGAATATTGGCTATAGGTCGCAGTCATACGTCTACACCGCGCCGACTTTCATTCGGGAAGAAATCAACTACGTCTACCAGAACTGGCCTATTCCCATGGCAATCATGGAGTTCGGATTCCCGGTTTACCACGAAAGATCAAAGGATCTTGTAGACCAACTATTTGACACTCCACGCAGCCAGTACTACCTTGGGTATCTGACTGAGGTTCTCAAGGCTATCCATGAAGATCATGTTCCTATCACCGGGGTGTATGCGTGGTCTTTCGTCGATAACTGGGAGTTTGGCGATTACGATCAGCAGTTTGGTTTGCAAAAGGTTAATCTTACCACCCAGGAGCGCTACTATAAGAAGAGTTTCTTTGAGTTGGTGGACTTTATGAAGGCTCGGGGAGTTAAATAAGCGCTTCTCCTTGTTTAGGGAAGGCCATTCAACTAGCGTCAGTGAAGTGGGAGAAAGATTTCAATAGAAATTGTATATCTTCCCAGGTGTAACACTCGTATGAATCAAATATACATACCAAGGCACATTTAAACTGTTGTTTTAGGGCTATCCCAAAACCGCTTAGTCATGTCTCCAGGC
>MVGC01000174.1:0-45273 GCA_003589665.1 Aspergillus sclerotialis | reverse complement strand
CGGGTCTCTGGAGGCGGCAATAGGAAGGCGACCGTACTTTTCATTAAGCATGAATTCGCTAATAGGAATATCGTCAGGGATCGGAGGCAGGTCGCCTGCCGACTTTGCGGGGAGGAAGACCATCTTGGGGTATTATCCTAGGCATGTGAATAAGAATGGCCAAATTTCAGTACTTATGCAAGCGTATTGACTACTTACAGTTAGCGCAGCACGATGGGAGTCAACAATGAGGTGATGAAAGAAAGAGGAGCTAGACAGATGGGAAGTAGAGTCGAGAGAGGAAGTTGGGGGGATCTCCATGCGGAGAAGCTCGGTAATCCGTCCTGCTGCTAACTTACCGAAGAGAAATCCGGGGTATGTCATTGTCACTCTTCAGCCGTCCATCTCGGGTTCATTCTATTATCTATCCATTTTTATACACTTGATCTTTTATACTTACAAAATGATTTTCTCCTCAAAACTAGCTTTTAGATATTGTCCCCTAAGTGTGGGCAAGAAGTTGTTTTGTCATAGTATTAAATAGCCGAGGCCCATGCCCCAATCCCTAGAGAACTCCCATAGCCACTCACTCAAAAACATGTGTTGGTGCTAACGGCCAGTTTTCAATTCTACAAGGTGTGTGGCTGTCAATTATATAGACACTGACTGTATGGCATCTGAGATGTATATGGACCTTAGTATACCATAACAAGCCGCGGGAGTTTTCCAATGTGTATCGTCCTTTCCTACCAGGTATCACATATTTATTTGCCCGATCTTAAAATAGCTAAATTCGGCAGGTGCGACTGGAGGCTGGAACTCCTGTTCAGTTCAGAAGTGTTACACGCAACCTTGAAATTTCCCGTAGCGTGTACAAAAAGATTGCTCGTTTTAGATCAATTCTACAAGGGCTAAAGTCTCTTGAAGAATATAGTCTTCATATAAAGAAGATTATGTCTGAAGTACTAAGAGCCATGGGCCCAGAACGTGTATATAAAGAAATAATGCAAGCATGATACATGACTACCTTGGCATCTTCCAAGCTGTCGAGTGTCAAAAAGTTCACTTTTGCAGCGTCAGCACTCAGATTGCTAAAGTTCGGTGGAGCAGCTATTTGAAACAAGCTACTCTCTACCATCAATGGGATAGATAGTCTTGCTATACTTACTTTTCAGAGATTTCTCCTTTTTCCTAGGAGGGAAACATTAGGGCTCCCATTTATACGACCGGGAATTTCCCGACCTGAGTCAGAAGAGTGAGAATCAGAGCAGGAAGGCTTAGAGTAACTTTACTCGGGGCCATCGAACGCATTGCCGATACACTAGACTAGACCACTGCTGAGCTATTAGCAAAGTCAATTTGGGAGGTCAAACCTCTCCTGAGACCCAAGCATCCTATCGGGACACTCCACAGTATCTTTCTAGGTAGTAGGACCCTCAGGAGGCCTGCGAACCAATAGGCGGACCTTTCCCCTTTGTCAGGTTATGAGCCCTGTGCTCTTCGAAAGAGAGAGGAATATTCTCTTCTTTCCTGAATTGACAGCTGTTTCAGGCTTCCAATTTAGATAACTACCTTGAGGGAAAATTCCTCCTTCCAACCCTGCGCATTTGTGTATCCTAAACGGCGCTATTCGCCCGATTATCCACTAGTTGCAATGAAAGCCCTCGACGCTAAAAAAGACTAGAATAGACTCTGAATCCAAGTAAACAAGGCAATATTAAAGGTGACACAAAGAGTATAATGTAACACTATAGGCCATGTGTGCATACACAATGCTACACAAAAACAATAGCATAGAAATTAAGGGACTCTATATTGTTTCCAAAGACTCGAGATCCCCAAAAGGGACCATTGTGTTTGCCGATCCAAGTTCTCCTCAGTGGAGATGTACCCGAATAAATCCCCACTACTCTCAAGGCACATTTATGTACTGTGTATGTACAGTACAATTATCTTCAATCCGTACTTTTCCATCCATATGAAAAAGAATAGCAAAAGTACTGTACCTGCATATCCACGACTTCAGACCACCTCACCCAACAGTCTTCGTTTACAGCCCCAAATTTGAAACTAGACCAGAACTGCATTGGACATTAATGAAGGATCATCGCTGACTAGACCATTGGGACTAAATCATCCATAGGTAGGCCTGAACAGAAAAAAAAAAACCAGCTCATGCATCTCCACTGATTCTCACTTTCCCTACTATAGACAATCAATCAAATATCCGAGCCTGTGCATGAGGCGGAGCAGACAACTGGACAGAATGAGACAGGACAAGACAGAACGGACTCGAGACTATTGACCGATTCTAGTTCGAGTTGGCGATCAGACTGCCGATCGCTAAGTCATGAACACTTACATTTTTCCCGGATGCGGAGTGTTGACGGGTCGACCGATGGAATGCTTTATGGAGTACTTACTGTATAATGTTTTGCCAATCAATTCCAATTGCTTCAGAAATGGCAACTTCGTTTGTTCTCGAAACGAAATTAAGCAAGCAAATGAAAGCAAAGCAAAGCAAACACTCAGCAGAGAAATTTCCCGACGAAGCCCTGGTCGTCCGTCCCCGTTCTCCGGATGAGCCCTCCGTATTGACTGACTGATCAGCCCGCATTACTGCAAGATTCTTGTTTACCTCAGTCAATTACGCAGCGCAACTAAATACGGACTTCTTCATTTCCGGAAGTCTATCCAGCGGCCCACTCTGCATAGTTCCCGTCCAATCCCAACACAATCTGGTCTAGGAAAGCGATGCGTTCAGCTTGCCCTAGTTAAAAACCTGTCGTTCCCATTCCACGTCGTCTAGGAACGTTGTCCAAACTAATTGTGGCGAGTATGTGATCGACAGCTGAGCTGTTGTGGACTTCACTTCTAAAAGCAAATTGACACCTGCTTTATGCTGTTCTCCAACTGAGCTGAGGTCTTGTCTTATTGTGCAGACGCTTGGATCGTCTAGCCAAGATGCGACTGCTACTTTTGCTGGCTCTGGTTCTTTACCTTGTTCCTGGCTTGGTCGCTTACTCTGTGCAAATACCTCGCGATGAGCAGGATGATGTTGCTCATTTTGCTGCTCTCAAAGCGAGAGAGCAGCCTACGGATTCGGTGACAACAACATCTACTGCGTCGAATGATGATGCGACGACCACAACAAATCCTCCAACGACGACAGCAAGTAATCCTACCTCAACGGGTACGACGACTGTCGCAACAGCCACAGGCACAGCGTCCACTACGACAGCATCCACGACCACGGCGTCGTCAACCAATTCTACTACACTCAGCAGTAGGTGCATACTACACCACCAACTGTTCCATATACTAACCAAAGTAGCTCAAACGAATTCAGTACCCTCAGGTGAACTGCCACTGCAACCAAAAATCACACCCGCAATAGGCGTCGCCGGTGTCATTCTTATCGGTTTTGGTATTGCCCTTGCATTCATAGGAATCCGGATTACCTGGTAAGCCCAATGCCTACTGAATTCTATAATTCTTGCTCATCAAATCAGGGTCCATATTTTCCTCTCCGTTTCCTGTTTGGTTGGCCTGGCTGTCGCTGTGAGTTACCCCAATGCTAACCAGATATACCAATTCTAATGTCATTCTTCGCAGGTCTTAATAATCTATGTATCGGATCCGCCTATCAGCGACGCAATCCAAGGCGCTTACCTTGTCGCCGTTGTCATGTCGGGGATAACAGTCGGCGGAATCGCGCTTCTCTTCAAAGAACTGACCGAAGGCGTGGGTTGTCTGCTGGGCGGGTTCTGTTTCAGCATGTGGCTTCTAGTAATGAAGTCGGGAGGCCTTATCACCCAGTCAGGCGGGAGAATTGGGCTCATCATTGCTCTATCTATTGGGTGCTTCGCTCTATGGTTCAGTCACTACACTCGTCCCTATGGACTGATGGCCTCGAGTGCTTTTTCTGGTGGAACAGCGTTTGTGCTCGGAGTTGACTGTTATACTCGGGCTGGATTGAAGGAGTTTTGGTTATATATTTGGGGTAAGTCTCTGCCGCCCAAAGCCATATCTATCTTGTGGGAACTAATTTAGCGCGTAGACTTGAACGAGGATACGTTTCCCCGCGGAACTAATACATACCCACTGAAACGGAATATTCGTGTCGAGATTGGTGTTGTCATGATAGTCGCCATCTTCGGTGTTATGTGCCAGCTTCGATTATGGAATGTCGTTAGACAGCGCAGGCTAGACGAAAAGAAACACTTAGACGAGGAGCGAAAGAAGAAGGACGAAAGCGAAGCCGAGATGGGAAGGAAATTTCAAGAAGATAATATGAAAGAAAGAGCAGAGTGGGAGGCTATGTATGGCAGCGGTCCTGTAACAACAGCTGCTACGTCGACAACCGAGGACGCAGAGCTCCACGAATCGAAGAAAGGCAATGTTCCGGAGGTTAGAACAACAGAAGTTAATGGGGCAGAGAGCGACGCGGTCGAATTGGATGAAGTGAGGGCTTCTGGGTGTAGGGAAATCGAGGGCATCGAGAATTATCCTTCAGAAATGTCTGGGGCTGATTGCACTCAACCCCAGCATGACCAGGTCGCAAGTGAGGAGCAAGAACACCCTGATTCAGATGAGGAAGCAGTGAGGCCCGAGATACCAGCTTCGTTTAGGTTCTTCGATACAGTAGCTGCGGCCGCTAATGCGAATGATGACGGTGAATCTGATGTTGCGGCCATAGACGGATCAGAGATAGGGACACCACAGTCTTCCAAGCGGGTTTCTAGGAGGCCAGTATTCAGAAAGCTGTCCTGGAGTGGCGGGAAGGCTATTGCCCAATCGGAAGAAGCTCTCGTTTCACCTGGCGGCTATGAATCTGATTCGAATTCTTCCATTGAAGCTATTATGGATGATGTCAGTGTATTAAGCCATGACCGTCTGAGTGATACATCCAGTATTTACAGCGACAAGGATGAGAGAGAAGCCTATCATGGAAGATCATTCTCTGAGAATAACAACGGACAGGCTAACAGCGAAACAACATCCATGCCGAAAGAAAATATAGATAATGGACAAACCGCTGACAATCAGACAGGTCTGGGCATTATAGACATAGCTGACGAAGGGAAGCCTGCTGGCAGTCGCAACCAGACCGTGAATGAGATCGGAGATTCCATAGGTAAAGGCACCAACTCTGAAGGACAAGCGAGCCAGAACGAAGAAAATAATGGTGAAACACTCGCCACTAGCCCTTTGAAAGGGTCTACCGACGGCGATCTAAAGCCGAATAGAGAAACTGAACACCAAGAGAGGGATGTGGGAGAAGTAAACCAGGGAGATGGTGAAGCGACAGCTATCATCGCAGAAGGGCAAGAACACGCGTCGGCTGTCGCAGTTACTCCATCGAGGGCGCCTTCCCAATACGAAGCAAGGAAGGAGCCACCGGAAAATGCACCTGCCGACGACACCCAGGAAGCTGGCGCGGTAACAGCAATTATCCTAGGATGCTTAGATAGCGGATCTTCGGACGCAACTCCTCCAACGAGAGAATCTTCGAGGGCTAGAGAAGGGAAGGAGCAAACAAATGTCGTTCCTTCCGACGAAACTCAAGAAGCTGGCATAGCAACGGCAGCTGTCCCAGAAGAGCAGGAGTATGGCTCGGTCGCAATTACGTCGTCGAAAGTGTCTTCCAGCGCTGAAGACAGGAAGGACCTAACAGATACCGCTCCTACCGACGGAGTCTCAGACCAAAAGTCGCCTTCGTCGACATCGAAACGCAAGACTAAGGAGAACCTTGAGAGGGCTGAACTAAGAGCTGACGCAGTGAAGAGGATTCCTGAACGGTCGTCTAGAATAATTCAATCATACCGCACAAACGAATGGGCGAAGCACCTTGCTGAGGCAGACACTCCTGGTCCAGAACCTATCACACCTTTGCAGGAGGACCATCCAGAATGGTTTGAGCAAAACGCTGAAGTTGCTGCACCTGTCAAATCGGAGGAATTATTACAAACCCCGCTGACCGCGCAGCCGCCTCCTGTCATTGAGGCGCGAGAGTCGTTTGGTTCAAACGATCGGCGCGTGTCCAGCACTTCCGAGTCGCAACTCAGTCCTCGACAGTTGGACTCGGGAAATAGTCAGCGCAGGAGATCTTCTGCCGGATTATCTGGAATCTCGTCCACATCAACGCCGTTCCTTTCTACGACTGAACCACGCCGAGGGTCTTTGAAAGAGATCCGCAGTCTTTCCAATCCACAGCTCTTAGACACAATCAATTCAGAAGCAGGAGATTCCGATGCAGCTAGTATCGCAAAACCAAAATGGACAGGACCCCCTCCTCTCATGTCTTTGCGGGAAGATATGGTGCGAAGTAGGTTATCGCTTACTTCATTAGGTGATGATCCATGGGCATCGCGGAATAAACCAGGTCATTCATCGGTTGAAGCATTAACTCAACCTTCGACAACATTCCCAATTCCGGAAGAAGATGAAGAAGACCTACCTCTTTCTCAGCGTCGCGCAATGCTACAAAAACAAAGATCTCAGTCGAATAAACCCAGTCCCGTAAGGGGAAGTCAATCATTTGCTCGAGCGAATTCATCGTCAAACGTGATGGAGGCTTGGAGACAATCCATTCGCGAGGATCTCGCACAGAGACGAGATCCCCTAGGAATGACCGATAGAAGATCCACTGTCTTTGGTGCAGACTCTCTATCGTCGTGCTCGATGAACGTCGAGAATTCAATCGCCGAGGGCATGCAGCGAGGCGACATGAATGATTTGCATCGGGAAGCGATGAGACGCATGCAAGCTGCCGCTTACCGGCAGACCAGCTAATGATGTGAAACGTCAATCTGTACAGTGCCTAGATGAGTAATATTTAATATGTAATTAAAAATATTGAAGGCTGAAAAGTGAGTCGCGAATATATTAGTCTTTCATCGGTATTGAATAATCAGTTTTCAACACCTAGAAGGTTCTGGTAGCTAATTCCAAAATTATATCATAAGGAACATTCGTTGAGTGCAACGCGTGTCGGTAGCATATGATGAACTGAAGGGATTCGCGATAATATCGCAGGTTTGGGCAAATCTGGCCATAGGTATCCCACTGCTCCTGTAGTTTGACTTGGGATTAGCCTTACCATAGAAGAATTGTACAATGCCGTATCAGCTCTATACCCAGGAGAAGCTACGGCATGCTTCAGGCATTCGAAGGATGGATGATTTGTAAAATCCGAGAGAAACGAGAGACCTTAGATGCGTGAGCCCATTGACGGAGTGTAAAGAAACCAAGCATTCGATCCACAAACGCAGGGCGATCGCTGATTCGGGAAGCCATTGTCAAGTCACAAATGTTCGAACAGATAGCACCAGAAGTATTGAGATCTATAAAGTCAATCCAACTGGTATGAATCCATTCGGAGTGTTTTCAATGGCGCAAGCTTTCCTTGAATTGTGGGGGTAATCCTGGTTTTTCTCCTAGTCGAGATTCAGGGACAACACTTCTTCCTTAGCTTTGTTTAGTGGCGACTCTGCTGAGCATTAGGATTCAGGATATGCTACACAGTAAACGAGGAGATGTTGTGAAAGAAGAAGTCGTTTGTTCGACCCAGACAGACACGGAAACATGAGCATACGTAAGACACGGTAGATTCAATATACCTCGCGATTGACAGGTTTTCTGGGCTAGAACCGGCTATTAAATAGTGGAGAATAGTCCATTGGCATTAGGATTGATAAAAGTGGTGCCTGGTTAGGGGTATAGAAGGTGAGACATGATGGATCAATCCTTCAGATGATGAGTCCAAGATGCAGAAAAAGAAAATTCTACTGCAGGATGGGGGTTTATTGTCGAGTCAAGTGAGCAGCACTAAAACTGAAAGAGAAAGCTAAAAAACATTGGCAGTAAAATCTACAGTATATCTACTAGATTTTAATCCAGTAATTCCTAAAGTATCTGTTCTCAACGTCAGTTCAGGCATGCATATATGTTGAAGTTCAGTGGAAACTCGGACTTTCTTTCCTTGCGTCTTCACCTTCACTACCGCCTTCTTCTTCTTCTTCTCCTTCCCTCTTGTTTATTCCCTCTTCTTCCATTGTTTCCTCCCCCTCCTCGAAAACGGCGTCCCCTACGGCTCCCCCAAATCCCCAGATTTTATCATCGCGGGAGATTGAAGGGGATATTTTAGATTCTCGTCGTTGCCACCCTCGAGTCTCTTCACGCGAATCCGTGGTCCAGACGGAGGCGAACCAAAATCGGACTTCCCAACGTCGAACTCGAACTCACTCCTTGATTTCTGCTATCATCCGTCCTCCTTCCGTTCGACTCGCCAATCCCGTCAATCACGTCCCTCGAATCACTCCGGTTCCTGTTCCCCGTCAGCTGCAACAGGTCTCAGATGACAATCTTCCCCTAGAATACCATCGGGACGCCTATCCGCTGCTGACTATTCCCGAACAACGTCGCAGTCGATTGGCTCAGTCCCCGAACAGTCTAGTGGTTGAGCGCAGTCAAGGAGAGACCGAAAGCGGGCGCACCAGCATCGCATTGCCTCGAGGGCAACGGCGCAGCGGCGCATTCGATCACCAAGCGATGGCCGATCCGTCGGGAAATGGTACAGGGGATGCAGATAACTTACGACCGCCCGAACAGGCCCATTTTTCACAGGAACCTCGATTCCCTGGCGATGAACGTCCACGGCACGTACCCTCGCAGATTTCTCTCCGATCGCAATCGCAATCGCAAATAGCCCAAGTCCCATCTAACACCGGCCAAAACCCCCCATCAAGAGCAGAAGGGGCCGCGGAGGTGGGGGAGGAATTGGCCTGGGGACCTGCCCATCCTTGTTTCCCTCACCTCAATCCTCATGTTCCCTTGGACTCCGAAGAATATACGACTACGCGGGTGATTCGCATTCGCCGAGATTGGATGGTCAGGGGTGATTTAGCTCCGACGTTTTCCAACCTCTACCCCGAGATCCTCGACCCGTTGCTTTCGGAGCAGGAATTCCGCAAGATTATTGCCTATCTGAATGAAGAATTGGTCAAGGCTTTCGATCCATTCAGTTTGCGAAGTTGGTTTGATGGGGCTATGGGCCTGCTAACTGGATGGTTCTGGGAGGATTTGGGTGCTCCTGCAGTGAAGAGTCACCTAAAGCGTATAGAAGCGTGGATTGATAACTGGAACCGAGAAGTCGGCGAGAAGGATGGTGTGCATATCTGGAGTCTGCGACAGACAGCGTACATGTCGCTCGACATCCAAATACCCGACCCTAAGGTTGGCATCGTTCGGAGCGAGGCTGAATCGGTCCCTGGCACCAGACCAAGTACTGGCGTTGGGCGAGGGTATTAACCATTTGGCCAGTGAACTACAGCCAAAACCCAGCGGTTTTCTTCTTTGTTTGGTTTTCTTCTAGTATTTTTTTTAATGATTTTGGGGTTGGCCCTACGCACGATACCGAGTATTGGCTCTCGCTATTTGGAATTTCCTTTTTCTGTCTTATGATATCCATATTCTGATTCAATTGTTGATACCATCTTTTTCTGGTTTCTGGTTAAAAGTTGTTGCATCTATATAATATTCCAAGGCCTCGAACGAAACATTTCTTTGTTGATATTCTCAGGTGTCTCATTCTCAGGCTTCTCTGTTTATAGTATTAAATGTAGTATAGGGTTATTGACAGTTAATATGATGATGATAAATACAAGGAAAGTAAAAAAAAAAATGGAGCGCAATACCAACAGTAGTATGTAATACTAATAAACTGGCCCATTCCTCCCCACATCGACGACTCCGTGAGCTTCGCCGACGATCTTACCCAACGAAACCAAACCTCCTTTCTCCCTACATCCAACCCCATCAGCCATCATGCTGTCGGGAATACTGATTTTCAACCAGAAGGGTGAGAACCTCATCTTCCGCGCCTTCCGCAACGACTGTCGTCCTCGTCTGGCCGACATCTTTCGCATCCAGGTCATTTCCAACCCGCAGGTCCGCTCCCCAATCCTCACCCTGGGGTCGACCACCTTCAGCCATGTTAAGCATGAGAACATCTACTTGGTCGCCGTGACGAAAAGCAATGCAAATGCCGCGCTTATTTTCGAATTCCTGTATCGGCTGGTTGTGCTGGGGAAGGGGTATTTCGGGAAGTTCGACGAGGAGGCCGTGAAGAATAATTTCGTCTTGGTTTATGAGTTACTGGATGGTGTGTCTCCTCCATATTTATCCCCTGCTCTATGTTATGCTTGAAATTAATCATTTACTAGAAATCCTCGACTTCGGCTACCCCCAAAACACCGAGACTGACACCCTCAAAATGTACATCACAACCGAAGGCGTCAAATCCGCCATCGCCAACTCCCCCACCGACTCCAGTCGGATAACAATGCAAGCAACGGGCGCGCTCTCCTGGCGTCGCTCAGACATCAAATACCGAAAGAACGAAGCCTTTGTCGACGTAATCGAGGATGTCAATCTATTAATGTCAGCCACAGGCACCGTCCTCCGCGCCGACGTCAACGGCCAGATCATCATGCGCGCGTATTTGTCCGGAACACCGGAGTGTAAATTCGGACTGAATGATCGTCTCCTCCTCGACAATACTACTGCCGCGGCTTCGGGGCCGGCGGGGAATCGGTCTGGCGCGATGAAAGCTACTCGTGCTGCCGCGGGGTCTGTCACGTTGGAAGACTGCCAGTTTCACCAGTGTGTGAAACTGGGTCGGTTCGATGCAGACCGGATTATCTCGTTTGTTCCCCCAGACGGCGAATTCGAACTCATGCGCTACCGCGCTACCGAGAACGTGAACCTGCCGTTTAAAGTCCATCCTATCGTTCGGGAAGTCGGGACTACGAAGGTGGAATACAGCGTTGCGATAAAAGCAAACTACAGCTCGAAGCTGTTCGCGACGAACGTCATAGTCCGAATCCCAACACCGCTAAACACCGCTAAAACGTCAGAGCGAACGAGCCAAGGACGAGCAAAGTACGAACCGGAGCATAACAATATTGTCTGGAAGATTGCCCGTTTCTCAGGACAGAGCGAGTACGTTCTCAATGCTGAAGCGACGCTTACGGCGATGACGCATCAGAAGGCTTGGAGTCGGCCACCTCTTAGTTTGAACTTTTCGTTGCTTATGTTTACGAGCTCGGGGCTACTGGTTAGGTATTTGAAGGTGTTTGAGAAGAGCAATTATAGCAGTGTCAAGTGGGTGAGATATATGACCAAGGCGGGGAGTTATGAGATTCGGTATGTGTTTTCCTCATATCTGCTATGGGTTGGTTAATGGGATTCGAGCCGCTGACTCTTTATAGGTTCTAGGAAGCGTGCGAACTGTCTGTCTGTCTGTCTGTCTTTGTCGAGGCATGCATTGGGTGTTCGGTGTTAGGAACTATCTATTATCCATCTGTCCCCTACTACTACTACCTACTTAGCCTATTGTGATTATTTTTTCGGTTTTAGCATACCCATTGTTTATTTATTACTGTGGTATAACTAGTTAATAGAAGGGTGGTGTTTACGGTTTGGTATGCAAACCAGTCCTAAACAGTATTAAGGTTTACTGGCAAACTCTATGTGTCCATAGTAATGAGTATGGCTATCATGAGTAAAGGCATTTATCCTTAAAAAAGAACAGGGATATAAGACTATTACGTTAAGGAACGCTTCAACTAGATAATACAGTACTATGAAATATATAGGTAGTATAATATATTCGATTCAAATACAATATAAGAGCAGTGGTATCCTTCCATAAATACAGCGACAATCAAACCAAAGTACAGACGATGCGAACAATAATAAATCAAATACAAGAATCAAGCCAAATAGCCAAAAAGTAAGCGATAATAAATAATAATAGTACAGCTCAAGAGAAAGAAAATAGATAGACAAACCAGAATCAATGGCACCAGATAAGGTAGGTAATCAAACAGGACAAAGAACCAACAGATAAGGTAATGATACAGTCGTAACCCAGGCAACGCAAACCAACCAAATCAAGATCACATAGAAAATAGAATACAGAGAAAGAAAAGAAAATCGTCAAGTAGCGCAGTATGTAGATATACAAGATCACATCCAGGGCTGATTCCTGGAAATTCGCAAGCCAACATTGCCCTCGCCGACAAGAGCGCGCCATCGTTGACCAACACTTGCGCTATCTTTCCCCAAATGACGCGCGCAGGCGTCCAATTCACGGCGCGATAGTCTGAATTTGTCGAGAACCAGCTCTAC
Source organism: Aspergillus sclerotialis (assembly GCA_003589665.1). Classification (NCBI taxonomy): domain Eukaryota; kingdom Fungi; phylum Ascomycota; class Eurotiomycetes; order Eurotiales; family Aspergillaceae; genus Aspergillus; species Aspergillus sclerotialis. The sequence continues at coordinate 33,099 of MVGC01000174.1, read as the reverse complement.
AAGTCGTTGGTCGTCCTCCGATGACCAGTCGTTGGATGTTGAAGTGTCCATCTCGTCTGCTTCTTCAATCGATGGTAGAGCCGCGTCTGGATCGATCATCGATTGCGCACGATATAGATCATGTTGTTTTCGCTCTGTAGGCGATGGAGGAGATTGTGAAACGGGAGGAGATTGAAGCGAGTAAAAGTCTGAATGTGAGAGGCCAAGAGGGAGGTCGTAGGGGATTTGGCGGCGGCGCTTGGGAGTAGAGAATCGACGATACGTAGTATCAGTATCGAAGTCTTCTTCATATGTATTCCTTCTCCTCTTGTTCACTCCGCGAGGTCGAGGTGATGGCTTGGAAGAAGAACAAGGTGTAAGGGCCTTTCGCGACCGGGTGGAAGGTGTGGATCTGATTTGAACGGGACTTTGGAGACGGCTTGGTTTTGCGCGTCGCGGTGATGGCGCAGGAGATCCATTTAGAAGAGACTGTAGCGCGCGACAGGTTCCCAGGAGACCGTTTCCTGATGGGAGGTCATCGTCTGATGGGGGAGGTGTGGTAAATAGGCGGGTGGGAGTGAAGCGCGATCGGGTTGATGGCCGTCGCATGTCGCACGGCAAAGCGGAAGGAAGCAACATTATTACTGCGATTTCAGGAACGTTGGAAATAAGCGAGAGACAGGTTATTGTTGGTATAAAGGAATCAGACAAATTTGCGCAGGGACCGTATGATGCGGGTGGCTTGCGCCGGAAGCGATCTCGACAAGCAGAGGAAGGAATATGAGGATAAAAATCAAGAGAGATGAAAGTTGAGAGACAGCGCTTTAATTTCGATAAAATCCGGAGGATGCGACAGGTGGTGGAGGGAGTGACGAGATGGAGAGAAGAAGAGAGAGGAAGAAAGAAACCGCGGGGAGAAAAGATAAAGGAGGGAATTTGTGGCTGCAAACGTTCGCTTCCGAAAACGGTTACAGCCCCCCGAAAATAGTCCAACTCTGTTCCCAACTCAACCCGATATTCCTGCAGAGTTTCAGGCAATTCTCAAACACCTGTCAGCTGTCAAATGGAATCTTTCTCAATCCGAGGCAGTTTGAACAAAGAATGGCTAGGATGCTTTGATTGAATTCTTTCGCATCCTTTCTACTACCAGGGAGAAGGGGTATTTAGAAGGCTCTCCCTCTTATGACTGACACCCTTCTTCCGGATGGCCGACAGAGTGAGACAGAAGGGAACAACAAGGAGTCTAGGGTGAAACCAATAGGCTGGATATGCAGTGCGCAAGGCATAGGACAATTAAGTATACCGAGTAGAACCACCACGGGTCCTGATCGTCAGGTACTTATCCTCCACAACCGAAACCAGGATAAGACGGGCCCTAGAATAGACTCCACTATTAGAGTCCGTGGGAGTAGAAGTAAGTAATCCCCATTGTCTTATGGTCCGAGTTGAAATCCAGGATCTCTTTGTTGCCTGCAGAACTCGTGCTCTAGTGAGGTATTATTGATATCTGGTAGATAGACTATTTACTGCAATTCTACAAGTATTCGACTGCCTGGTGTCAGTCTACTGTATCTGAATAGGGGGATTTCCACTCTTGCTAAAACACAAGTAACTCTATTCTATCCCATCCCATCCCATCCATCTTATCCCTAAAACCCGGTGGCTGGTCATCCGACCGCCCTGCTTTCTCTTACATTCTTTCCTTTATATCCTGTCACAGAATGCGGTATAAGAATAGATCTTTCCTGAATGGTCTCAGCTAATAATATCACACTATTCAACGTCTCTTCATCATTTTCCAACACTTTCTTTGAGGGTGAAAACGCGTCATTGTCAGAAAAGAAATACGTCGCGTCGCGTCGCGTATCACGTGTCGCGTATCGTGTACTTTCGCGTCAGCCAATCAGAACAGAGCAAAGTGACATGGGGTGTTCAACGTCTTCGTCGATCCCGCTTCTTCCACCTGCACTTGCCGACTCTTTCTCATCCCTTGTGAAAGCCGTTTGACTCGGCTTAAGCCTATTTGAGGATCTCCCGTCTTATCAATGATAACTATCCTATCGCTATCGCCTTCGTGCCAAGCATGAGAACCCAACCGCTGTATCTCGCTATGCCAGTGACAATTGATGAAGCAGTCGGACTAGGCATCTCTTGTCGTTTTCCTCTCAATCTTAGTTTCAAAGGACAGTGCCTGTCGCGTACGGAGTCGAATTCATTATTCTGCTGGGCAACCATCATTGGCAGACCCCTACTTCCTTGCTTCATGAACCTCCTGCTGAAGTCAATAACTTTAATAGAGACTTGGAGAACTGAACTCTGCAAAGAGTCCGCTAGCCGTCACAGTCTAGTAAGCCTAACTTGCCTCGTCATCAAGGGAGAGGATGGTTGGCTGAGATCCCATATCCATCAACCGGCTTGACTATCATGACTCGACATTGAGACCATTAGCGCCATTTCATTGGTGCATCGAAAGGCAAAACCCTAAGAACAAAGGGAATCAACCGTCTAACCGAGCCAACCTAACGTAGGTTGGCTTTGGTCCAATATCATGCAAGGGGCTTCAAGATCTTATCGGACCAACACTGATAAAGTCACCCCAGAAACTAGGGATATGCAAGTCATATAGGGCGCGCGCTGGGACCAAGACTGATGCAAGCAATTACACCCGGGCCTCCTGTTCCTGGCTTGGTCTCCACACACGGTCGATGCAAGACATGTCCCCTCAACTCCTAGCCAACTACGCCCTTGCAGATGATACTGTACCCCAGGTGGCTGGCTTTGTCCAACCCCTCCAGGTCTTACTGCCCTGAATTGCCACTTGGGACAGTGAGCCAAATTCGTATCGCCTTAAGATGCTATTCCACATCTCTTGACACTGAAAATTACTAACTAATTACAAGAAGCACGCTGACCTTACAAATACTAGACACGTCATTTTATCTTGAGAAACAGATTACGCCTCTCCATCTTGCCACCGATGGGCTCACTTCTTGGCCTCGGCGAGACAAGGTTATCTACCCCAGCCAGCCCCTTGAGACATATCCTACCCCTACCCAGAGAACCAGGCCTAGTGGCGCGATGCCGGGCTCTAAGTGGACCTATTCCTCTCCGATGCTGTGTCTCATTCCTCCCAAGTAGCGCGTACCTGTCTTTGGCGTCGCAACACAGCGCCCAGTCACCCTTTCCTTAGTCGACTCAGCTGGCAAAGCACCAAGCAGGAAAGCGTGATTGACTCATTATCTATGGGAAGGGACGATCTTCAGGCATCGATTTTACCTTCCTAGAAGGAGATGCTGCCAAGGTTGCCACTAGGTCTGCCTAGGGGTGGGCCGTATTGGAAATCTGACCCTGTACCTGGTGTGAGATCAGGGATCTCGAAAGGGTTGGACTTTGCAAATAGAAAGCATTTTTTAGAAAATAGAAATTGACGCTGGCTTTTCTTCTTCCCAAGATGCGGCGTTATATCTCTATAGTTTGCTATGCCTCTTGATTATAGCTGAAGTCCAACCCAGCTTAACTCCCTGGCACACTTTCCTTATTCCCCAAGTCCTGGTACATTACAAGGTAATCGGTATATAGTATAATCGTGGAATATTATTAGTCTAGGAATAACCGCCGTACAATGCGATAATACAAAGGCCCTGAAGATATGTAAGAGCTATATAACCTTCCAGAGACCAAGCTGCATGGTGTATTGGTATTCTGCGTCCCCTATTTGTATTGCCCTCACTAAAGCCATTTGTTAACTATTAATTATCTACCCAACAAGGGACGTATAATGGAGCTTATATTGAGAGTTTGTAGTATCTAGAATTTTCAAGCAACAAGACAGATAAAGCTTTCGTCACATCGCATCAAGTTGCTTTCGTAAGGCTTGGAAACTTCTGACTTGTCTTGTCAAAGCAGGCATATCAATCAGATCATGCTCATCTCCATCCCACTTTGAGAGAAGATAACACGGTCCCGTTGCCAGCGAAATGTTAGGAATTTCCTTATCTGAGAGCGCCGCACCCTCGCCGAACTGGGACATGTTGGCTGGCTTTGACACTCGTGTAAATGAAGGATCAGCACCCCTCCATTCTCGCTGAGTGATGGCAGCTAGATCTTTTGTGCTAGCGTACAGCATTTCAGGCTGCACCTTTCCAGTGGGTGAATAAGAATACGTAGATAGGTTTTCCTGGAATTCCACCGCACCTAGATGCTCAATTGTCAGGCCGGCTATCGCCCTGCGCTGTCCGTTGCCCCCTTTCCAGAATTCTGGGTGGTCGTTAAGCCATCGCGTAGTGGCTTTGCCGGACTTCGTAAAGGCAGGAATGCGGAGGTGGCCAGTAGTGAAGACAAAGATATGGGTTCGCTCAGGTCGGACTGTTGCTATGTCGTGTGCGAGTTGAAGTACGCCTATATGACCGTTCTCTTCGATCACGTTGGTACCGTCCGTATGGGTGACAATGAGCAGAGTCTCGTGTGACTTTTTGGGACCGCTACCTTCCACCACAGCATAGATTGTGCGCGTTTGGGTGTTCGGGATTAATTCAGAGTTGAGAGTGAGCGTGGCCGACGATTTTGACTTCGCTGCCGCTAATATGTCCTTACTGGTTTCTCCCGAAGTGAACACGGCAGGGATATCAGCATATGGGAATTTGAAGGGTAGGTACTGGTTGTGAGATTTTTCGGGAGTAATAGTTTCATCCCAAGCAAAGATAACAGCTTTAACACCCGCTTTCTTCGCCCCAGTAAGAGTCTCCCCAATCATGTCTGATGGGATGAGGGGATTGGTCGCATTGCCTGCCCATCTTTTGGATGGGTCCCACGTCCCGAGTGCCATGGAATATGGAAGCGATGGGTTGGAGATAGAAACAACGGCAATGTTTCCCTTAGCCAGTTTCCAGTTGGGATGAGGGCCTGGAACGTTGATGAGCTGGCCAGTGGTTCCGAGGTCATTTGTGCGCCCTGAGTAAGGGAAGACGGATGCAATCTCCATATGCCTGCCGTCAACAACCAGAGAAAGTGCTTTGGAAGTGGATGCCGGAGCCATGTAGTGAAAAGTATAGTTATCTGACTTGACTTCGAGGCCAAGGCTCGTCAAGTTCCCTTCGATCCGATCTATGAGAGTGTTATGCGCAGGGCTTCCCGTAAGGCGTGGACCCTGTCTGACAAGGAAATCAACCTCTGCTGCATAGTCAAAGGAATATGAGGTTGCGATTGTAGCTTTAAAGGCGGATAGACAGAAAGTGAATATCAGACCGACGTTTGAAAATGCTCCCATCGTGCCAATGGAAATACTGCATGTCCAGTGAATAACCAAACATGCAATTAACTGCAGAAGAGAACAAATAGATTGTAAGACAGGCTACAGATTATGGATAACTTATTTTATGAATTATAATCGGAAACTCCCGATGTCGGCAACAGCTCGGCAGACGATGCAAATGCAGTTCATAGAAGACACCTCGGCACGCTGGAGGTAAACGCTAAAATCCTCCGTCAAGTGGAGAAGCAAAGCCACTGAAAAAACTGCCTCTGTCATGCCCCTGTCAATCAGTAAGGCCTGCCCAACATGCTCGTCACTACATGCTCAATTACCCCATTCTTCTACAGTGAGAACGAATCTTTCAGAATCCTATAGATAAGAGACTCAATAAGGCATTCCTTACTACCGATGAGAGGCGTATCATATGTCATAGAAGCGGCGTGGTTTGCTCTTGCCATTTTATAGTTTTAGTTGCCCAGCCCCGTATCTAAAACGCTGGCTCTCACCAGTAACCATATTACTCACTTCCTCATATACTTCATCCTCCAAGTCGTCCCATATACTATTTCTTATTTTTGGATGACCATAATGGTGATTGCACCGACGTGACGAATTGATTCCTTCCAATCGGTTTTCGAAATAGTGGCCTGGTTGACTTATGTCTAAATGATTCACTCTCGATAGATGAGCTTGATAGACGGGTTCGTCGTCTATTCCCTCAGGAGGATCCGTGTACTGAAGGCTGTCGATCAGAGAGTCTGGACTGGGTATGAATTTTACACAGGAGAGTAACTCGGTTGAATTGGTCTTGGATGTCATTGAGTTTGGTATGCGCTGTGGAGATTGCGATGCAGTTTGTTCTGTATTCGCTATCTTGCCTTGAGTTCTGACACAGGCTGGAAGTGCTAGGTCGGAAAGCGTGGAGGACAGAGCTTTACGGCGGCGATTGCCATGGGAGATCCACTCCCTGGACAGGCGTGATGAAGTACCTGAAGCAGAGGTATATCGTCCACTGAATGTTTCCCGTAACGGAACATGTTTCGGAATCTGGCTCTCGTCGCCGGGATCAGTGTCTTCGCATGGCCCTACAAAGCTGTCAATATCAACTATCAAAGATCCAGTATGGACACGCGGCTTCCAATCCTTAATAGATCGATTATAAAGCGCCTCAAATTCCCGCTTATGAGCCTGGTTCGTAAACCAAGAATGGCGCAGGGCCTGCTTTACGTTCATGCGTTTAGTCTCATCGAGAACCAGCAATCGGCGGACAAAGTCTCTAGCGCGGTTTCCGGTCCCGTTCCATTCCATTTCCTCTTCTAGTCTCTCAAGGTCGCATTTCTGAGCGCTTTCTCCGGGATTTGCCGCACTCAACGCTTCTCTGAACGGGGAGTCACCTGTGAGTAGGGCAACCGACACGCAGCCCAAAGACCACAGGTCTACGGCTTCCGTATATCCTCGGCGTTTTGACCGGAGGACCTCCCTAGAGGCTATTTAGATTTGTTTTAGTGCGGGATTGGTATACTAATATACTAACGGTGCACTATATTCAAAAGTGCCAACCATGGTCGACATCCGCCCCACTGCAGGCTGAATAACTCTTGCGCATCCGAAATCAGTGAGTACTATCCTTCCTCCATCTGCAAGGGAGGTCATGAGGATGTTATCTGGCTTCAAATCCCTATGGACGATGTGTCTTTCATGCAGGTAGTCCAGAGCTAACAGAATCTGTCGGACTATGACGGCAGCTTCGATATCGCCTAGCTTTCCACCTTTATACTGGATAAATGAAAACAAATCCCCTGCTGTGATAAGCTCTTGAAAGAGGTAACTGCATGCGTTCAGTGCCAATTTAAGATGACCTAAGCTGGCAACTCACATGGTGTTGTTAGACTTGACAACCTTTTCCACGCCAATAATGTTTGGCTATGCATATGTTAGTTGTTAATAGTATGGTCTAGTAGGTATGCGGCTCACATGGCAGAGATGCTCCAGGATCATGGCCTCCCGGTTGTAAGAATCGAGCTTTTCCTGTGCCTTTCCAGCAAGATAATCTTTTCTCTTACGGACAGCGATAACATCAAAGGGCTTAGCGGTAGAGTCACTCGGCTTCTTGAAGAAGCCTGACTGTCGCTCCTCTACCTCATGAACAGCCTCCTTCCTCAGATTGCGAATATCAACGATTTTGCACGCAAGCTGTTGACCACTATCCTTCTTAAATGCCATCTGCACCTTCCCATATGCACCGGAACCCAACTTTCTCTCTGTGATAACATACTGGTTTTCGAGGGTCTATTCCATAAGCAATAATCAAGCCCTGTTGAAAATGTGTGCTCTTACCTCCATTTCTATTTGCTGTATAATATCGAAACTGTCTTCCTCTGTAGGGATTTCGCATTGGAACAGGAGGTAGGAATATGGTGATAACTTCAATATATCACCTTCACTTAGAAGAAAGCTTCCGCTTCCTTGACCCATCGGGTATCCATTCCATGTTGTACCATTCATTGAGATATCCTGGGCATATACTAAAGGCGCAATGTCTTTTGGGTTATCTTGATCGAAAATGATGGTGTAGATGCGAAGGTGTCTGTTGGAGATGAAGGGGTCTTCAATCACATATTGGCTGTGTTGTTTGAGTTAGCATCCATCCAATCAAGTAAGCATTCGCATACCATCTCTTTTTGTCTCTTCCAATGTAGACTTCTTCGTTACTGTAAATTTTGAGTTGATTGCTGGTTTGCTTGGTTTGTGGGTTCCATTGTAGCAAGGTGCCGACGCAGAATCCGGGACCGTTAGTGAAAGCCATGGATCGATAGTGAGAATTATACGTTGGATTCGGAGATATACAAGGATAATGGATTAGCAGTATGAATGATGGATACAAAGTGATCAGTATAAGTTGGCATTTTGGAGTCTCGGCCACCGAAGAAGTCTCGTGATATCACAGGACTTCAAAACAATGCCCAATGTTCGCTATCATTACATCTATTCTACCTAGAATGATCATCAGCATCATAAAATGACAATCAAGTTACATCGCTCATCTATCAAGGATATCATAATCATAAAGAAAAAAAGACTCTATCTTCCCTGCATCCTTCGGATCCGCTCTTCAGCTGCTCTCGCACGGCGCTCTCTTTCTAATCTCATTCTCATTTCTCGAGTCATCCCGCGCATCTCTTCTTCTCTTTTATCAGCAGCTGTCTTCTCCACGGACCCCAGCATTTTACCGCCGGTTCGCTTCGATTCCTGTTGCCTTGCAGCTCTTTCAGCATCCTCTTTCCGCAGGCGATCCATCTCAATTTTGCGCCTATTTGCCTCTTCTTCTTCTGCCGATTTCCGCTCCCTTGCTGCTCGACTTTCAACATCAGCCTTAGAAAGTGCAGGTGGGACTTTGGATGCATCCCAGTTCCACTTTGTTTCTCCGAGTTCATGGCGGGCAACACGGAAGGCGTCGCGAGTTGCCCTATCACCAGCAAGCTCAAACGGCGTTTTTCCTTCGCCATTTATCGTTGTGGGGTCCGCACTGGCTTTTGTGAGAAGAGCGGTAACTACCGATGGAGAATTGAGATTTGCGGCAAGATGAAGGGGAGTGGGGCAACGGAAGTTCTGCTGGGTGTCTGAGGGCAGGAAAGTGAATGATGGAGGGATGGAGTTATTGGAAATATAAGACATCAGTGCCGGTACTTTCGAGCGACGGATGAGGGCTTGTATCTGGGAAGTGTGAAGGAGTGCAGCTTCCTCCTCTTTCGAAATCTTCGGCTTTTGTTGCTGCGGTCGCGGCGTGGACGGTTTCGCAGGTTCCTGCTGTTTGGCTTTCGCTGCAGCTAGGGCAGCCTCATCAATCTGGCTTACTTTTACACGGGTAAGTTCCTTGAAGCACCTCATGAGCTCGCCCTGGGTAGCGCGACGAGTGCTAAATGGGAACCCTCTCAGTCTCGGATCATTTTGCCTCAAAACCTGGCCATCATACTGGCCAAATAGGATCCTTCGGTTCGTGCTTCCAGTGGCCCGGATGAACAGTAACTGGGCGTCATCAATCGCCTTCTTCCAGTCCGCTAATAGTTCTCTAATCTCTTTCTCGAGTGCCGCCTCATTGTACCTTCTCAAGCTAGATCCCGCCGAATGCGCAGCTCCTCTGGAGGCGTCGCTAGCAGATTGCGAACCACCTTGCTTCCGTCGGGTAGTATAGCGATGAAACGTCTTGTGCGCAATGACACGAGCCTGCCTTTCCTCAAAGCCTCCTTGCCTTCGGTGAATCTCCGGTGCCAAGGAGACCAGCATGGCCGCGAAATGACCGCCACCGATCATGCATAAGAAGACATGTGGGCTTGAACTCGAAGAAGTCTTCTCTGTATCTTGCGCATTGTTCCTTTGTGGATATATAGGGGACAACTGCTTTTTCCGTAGAGAACCAGCCAGATATTTGGTCTCCTCTTGTTCGACGCCGGTGAATAGGGCCTTGTAGATCCCAAGAGAGGTATTCGTTGGGAAAAGAGAACTCGAGAACCAGAAAAGCGGATGTTTCCCAGGCTTCCGCTTTGACATAGTGGTATCGCCCTCCTCAGCTTCCTGCGATATCTTGGCTTGCCTCTTTAACAAGGCCGTGAGTGTCACATCAGATGGTTCATCCTCCTCATCTCCCTCTGACGACTCTGAGCCAGATATCGATTCATCCAACTCCCCAACTGCTTTGTTAAATTGTGCCTCATCTAGTGGCGGATTCCCTCGTAACTGCGCTTTGAGGTTGTATCTATGATGGTCGGAACGGGCGTGATCTCGTTGCTCTTGCACGTTGAGATACGACACTTTACAAAGGGCGCATGAGGTCGTCGAGGCAACGGTATGTTCCAGCGCTAGTTCCTTTGGTTGACTCTGAGCTGTTTCGGCATCATTTTGGATGTCTACGGGCTGAACTTCGTTTTTAACGGATAAAGTCGCAAGGAGTTCCTGAGGAAGATCATACACTAAAAGATCAGCGAAGTTACCCTGGGACGTGGATTAAACAATTTCCTTACCGTATAGAGGCCTTTTTAGTAGCTCATCCGTGACAGGATTGTCCACAGCCATAATGCTTCAAGGCGATATGAATGCTTGCAAGAAAAAGAAAGAAATGACGCACATTTTATCAGCCACTCCCCGCCTTCTTTAAGCCTCAATGGCCAGCCCCACTTTAAGCTGCAGGCTGAGGATTCCATCCTGTACTTTGTAAAACTTCCTGCCTCTGACTCCTTCTGAGTCAGGCCCAGATTTGAAACATTTATTTATGACTATTGTCTCGGTTGCCTTCAAAAGCCTCACATAAGCCCAGTTTTAACTTTGATAGGCGATACTTGAAAGTACTAGCTAGAGAAGAGAGGTTGATCGTCGTGGACTACTTGGAGAAGGGACCCTGGGGATTGGAGCTGCCAAGATATGAAGTAAATGAGAGCATAATTGTAGATTCTATTATTCTGAAGCTATAAACTACTCGGCATGTTCATATAGTCAGTTGAAACTAGAATTGGCAATAGCAAAACTCGGAGATTTTGTCCTAACCTGGTCGCTCCATTTAACTCCGACCGTTTAGTAATCCGTTTTCATCACGGCTTTTAGTAAGCCTCTCTTCCTTCGCCCTCTTAAGCTTGACTTCCTTCCGATTCCCCTTCGGTTCTGTTCTTTCTTCCTGCTCCTTATGGTGTAAAAGGACTTGGGTTCTGGAGTAGGGGTGTGATTCTTGGAAAAAAATGCTTGATGGCAACTCCCAAGCCTTCCTGGGCGATTCCCAGCCCGGATTCTCTCCATCGCCAACTTCAAGTGTACATTCCCAATCCCCTCAACGACAACCCTTCTGCCCTGATATTGAAGGTTGGGGACCTATAAGTCCCTTTAGGTTTGACTTGACGCCATGTTTTCTCGACTTTGTTGTGTCACTGGTGGCAGCATGGGGTCTTTTTATGGGTGCTGGTGCTATTTGGTTCCTACTCAGAAAGCGGATACCGCAACCGATATCGAAGGATTGGCATTTTTACACCAAGCTGGTGAGTGCAGTGATTCCGTCGTGGTTGTTGCTTCGTTCATACTGATGACGAATTTCAACTAGGTCATCCTCTCCGCATTGATACTCGCAACTGCCCTTCAGGCCGCTCTCCAGGTCGAAACCTATCCTCAGAATTGGCTAGTTGACTTCCGGTTCTGGAACTCGGTACTTACACTCGCTTCCCTTGGTGTTATATTTACGGTTCAATACTATGAGCACTGGCGGAGTCGACAGCCAAATGGGGTCGTTCTGGTTTATTGGGTCTTCTACCTCATTGCGCACGGCATCAAACTGCGATCCCTCGTTACTCGGAAGGCCTATGAGAATCGCCTCCCGTACTTTCTCACATTCAACATCAGTTTAGGCCTGGCGCTACTGGAATTTGTGTTGGAATACTTTGTTCCGAAGAAGCAAAGCGCCTATGACGCCCTTGGCGATGAAGATGAATGCCCATACGAGTACGCGGATATTTTCTCAGTCCTCACATTTAGCTGGATGACCCCGATGATGAAGTTTGGGTATAAGAACTTTTTGACCCAAGATGATTTGTGGAATCTTCGTCAACGAGATACGACTCGTTCCACCGTTAGCAGCTTGCAGGAACATTGGGAAAATGAGTTGAAAAAGAAGAAACCATCCTTGTGGAAGGCATTATTCAAGGCCTACGGTGGACCTTATATGCGTGGTGCCATGATCAAGACCTTTAGCGATGTTTTCAACTTCATGCAACCGCAGCTGCTGCGGATTTTGATCAACTGGGTTGATTCCTATCGAACCGACCAGCCTCAGCCCGCTATCCGTGGGGTTGCAATTGCTCTTACTATGTTCATTGTCTCTGTCTTGCAAACAATGTGTCTTCATCAGTACTTCCAGAGAGCCTTCGATGCCGGTATGCGTGTCAAGTCTGGCTTGACGGCTCTGATATATGCCAAGTCTTTGAGATTGTCTAGCGAAGGGCGATCAAATAAGACAACTGGTGATATTGTTAACCATATGGCTGTCGACCAACAGCGTCTTTCTGATTTGACGCAGTTTGGGATGCAGCTCTGGTCTGCACCATTTCAGATTACACTGTGCATGCTTTCCTTGTACCAACTACTAGGAGTCAGCATGTTTGCGGGAATTGCCGTGATGATACTCATGATACCCTTGAATGGTTCTATTGCTAGGATGATGAAGAGGCTTCAGATCGTCCAAATGCATAACAAAGACTCGAGAACCCGCCTGATGACTGAGATTTTGAATAACATGAAGAGCATCAAGCTCTACGCATGGAACAATGCTTTCATGAATAAACTGAGTCATATCCGTAATGACTTGGAACTTAACACTCTTCGCAAAATCGGGGCTACGCAGTCTATTGCAAACTTTTCGTGGCAGTCAACTCCGTTCCTTGTGTCATGCTCTACCTTTACTGTCTTCGTCTTGACCGATAGCCGGTCATTGACCACTGGAATTGTTTTCCCTGCCCTCACACTTTTCAACTTGCTGACTTTCCCTCTGTCGATTCTGCCAATTGTTATCACATCTATCATCGAAGCGTCGGTAGCTGTCAGGCGTCTGACTGATTACTTCAGCGCGGAAGAACTGCAGACGGATGCTGTTACATATGAGGATCCTGTGTCACATGTTGGTGATGAGTCTGTTCGAGTTCGTGATGCCTCTTTCACTTGGAACAGGTATCAGGGTGCCCATGTGCTTGAGAATATTGATTTCAGTGCCCGTAAAGGAGAGCTCAGTTGTATTTTGGGTCGTGTTGGTGCTGGGAAGTCGTCTATGCTCCAAGCGTTGCTTGGTGACCTATGGAGAGTCCATGGCGAGGTCACTGTTCGTGGTCGAGTTGCTTATGTTGCCCAATCAGCATGGGTGATGAATGCCAGTGTCCGTGAGAACATTGTCTTTGGACATCGATGGGATCCTGAATTCTACGATCTCACGGTCGAAGCCTGCGCCTTATTAGACGATTTCCGCAATCTACCTGATGGTGACCAGACCGAAGTCGGAGAGAGGGGGATTTCACTTTCTGGAGGTCAAAAGGCTCGGTTGACACTTGCCCGAGCGGTGTATGCCCGCGCAGACGTTTACCTTCTTGATGATGTCCTTTCCGCAGTCGATCAGCACGTTGGCCGTCACATTATCAACAAGGTGCTTGGACATAATGGCATCCTTAGTACCAAGACGAGAATTCTGGCTACGAATGCGATTACGGTCTTGAAGGAGGCAGATTTTATCTGCCTTTTGAGAGACAGGAAGCTTATCGAAAAGGGCACCTATGAGCAGTTGTTGGCAATGAAAGGCGAGGTTGCTAACATTGTTCGAACGACTATGAACGAATCGGATGACGAAGGGTCTGGTACAGATGAAAGTCGCGAACTTGCCAGCCCCGAGAGCTCAGAATCTACTACCGTAGTTGGTGGTCAAGGATCCGACACTTCGGATATAGACGAGGCTGAGGATCAAATTGGCACTCTCGCTCCTATCAGATCTGGAGCTGACACTCGGCGAAGGACCAGTACTGTCACCCTTCGGCGAGCTAGTATGGCAAGCTGGCAAGGTCCTAGGCGCAAACTGGGAGACGAAGAGAATGCCCTCAAGACCAAGCAAACTCAGGAGACTTCTCAACAGGGCAAAGTCAAATGGAGTGTCTACGGCGAATATGCGAAGAACAGCAACATAGTAGCGGTTGGCTTTTACCTCCTTGCCCTTTTGGCTTCCCAGACGTCTCAGGTGGCTGGCAACTTCTGGCTCAAGCAATGGTCCGAAGTAAACGAAGCAACAGCTGCGAATCCCAACGTGGGAAAATTTATCGGTGTCTACCTGGCTTTTGGAATGGGTGCATCTGTGCTAGTCATTTTCCAGAATCTTATTCTGTGGATCTTCTGCTCGATCGAGGTACGTCTTTTTGCCTGTCCGTTGCTTATGGAAGAATTCTGACCATATATAGGCCTCAAGGAAACTCCATGAACGCATGGCCTTTTCTATCTTCCGCTCTCCAATGAGTTTCTTCGAGACCACGCCGTCAGGGCGGATTCTTAATCGGTTCTCTAGGTAAGTGACAGCGCATTGAACTGGAGCAAGCCATTCCACAAGACTTCTCTTTCCCGTGTTTGTGCTGACCCTTTGATGTTCATAGTGATGTATACCGCATCGATGAGGTCCTTGCTCGTACTTTCAATATGGTATGCGTAGTCTGATGATATATGCAAGGATAATTGGCTAATTTCTGAATAGCTCTTTGCCAACTCTGCTCGTGCAATTTTTACGATGATCGTCATTGCTGTTTCCACGCCAGCGTTCATCTTAATGATCGTCCCGTTGAGTTATGTCTACCTCAGCTACCAGAAGTACTATCTGAGGACTTCGCGTGAATTGAAGCGGCTGGACAGTATTACTAGGAGTCCCATTTACGCACACTTCCAGGAATCCCTTGGAGGTGTTTCCACCATCCGCGCCTACAGGCAAGAGGACAGATTCACACTCGAGAATGAGTGGCGCATGGATGCAAATCTTCGCGCTTATTTCCCCTCCATTAGTGCAAACAGATGGTTGGCTGTCCGTCTTGAATTCATCGGTTCGATGATTATCCTGTCGTCTGCAGTTCTCTCGATCATCTCTGTTTCAACGGGCACTGGTCTATCAGCAGGCATGGTTGGTCTGGCAATGTCTTACGCACTCCAGATCACGCAGTCTCTTAACTGGATCGTTCGACAGACAGTGGAGGTTGAAACAAACATCGTGTCTGTTGAGCGTGTCCTTGAGTACGCGAGCCTTCCCAGCGAGGCACCGGAGGTTATGTTCAAGAACCGCCCGGCGATGGGCTGGCCGGCGCAAGGTGCCGTTTCCTTTAAGAACTACAGCACGCGGTATCGCGAAGGGCTGGATCTCGTGCTCAAGGATATCAACCTTGATATCAAACCTCATGAAAAGATTGGAGTTGTTGGGCGGACAGGTGCAGGGAAGAGCTCCCTTACTCTTGCTCTGTTCCGTATTATCGAGCCACTTGCTGGTGGAATTAGGTAAGTGTATTGCATCTCGTTTATGGCGTTAGCTAACATTGTCTAGCATCGATGATTTGAATATTTCTTCTATCGGTCTATTTGATCTGCGTGGTCGACTCGCCATCATTCCCCAGGACCCGGCCATGTTTGAGGGAACAGTACGCGACAATCTAGACCCTCGTCATGTACATGATGATACGGAACTTTGGAGCGTCCTAGGTATGTTGCTGAATGGGGTTATAAGAAGGGTATAGCTGACTTATTTGCAGAACACGCAAGACTAAAGGAGTTCGTCTCCCAGATGGATGGACAGCTAGACGGTCAAGTCCAAGAGGGAGGTAAGTAACGGCCGTTATCATTCTCTTATTGTTACTAACGCGTTCTAGGCTCCAACCTCAGCCAAGGCCAGCGACAGCTAGTCTCGCTTGCACGAGCTTTACTGACGCCCAGCAACATCCTAGTCCTGGACGAAGCAACGGTAAGTCACATTATCATTATTCTCTATAACTAGCTAACAGCCCAATTAGGCGGCCGTCGATGTGGAAACAGATGCTCTCCTCCAACGCACTTTACGCAGCAGCGTCTTCCAAGATCGCACCATTATCACGATTGCACACCGCATCAACACAATCATTGACTCAGATCGAATCGTGGTATTGGACAAGGGAAGGGTAGCGGAATTCGACACCCCAGCAGAGCTGATCAAACAAGGCGGCAAGTTCTACGAGCTCGCCAAGGAAGCAGGCTTGCTTGATGGTGATGGCCTTGCAATTTCCCAATAATCCAGTCTGGATATTTCTTCTAGGACCGGGGCAGCTCGGCTTGTTTCAATCCTTGCTTGGATTACACTCGGTCCAACCCAAAAGTCGCATTTGTTGATACGTGTCGGCGTTAAGTGGCTAGTTCATTCTGGTTGATATACATAGGCTAAAAGCGTTTCTGCACATACAAGATTGACATACAGACCGCCAAAATGAATGATAATATACTGTTTATACATACCAGGCAGCTAATTGGGCATCCAGACCCTAGACTGAGGTGAACCTAGTAGCGGTGTAGGGAAACGCACCCTGGAAGGGGAGCAGTCCCTATTGGATTAAACCGACCATTCATTCATGTGCCTCCATTCACCGAATAGTTGTAGAATCAATTAACCTGCAGCATCCTTTGCACCTACACCGCGCTGTCGTACTATACTGTACAATACCTATGCCATCCCAGACAGACCACCTACTGTACAACGGGCAACATCGCCATAGACCGAATTTCAACAGAAGTATAGAGTAAATGCATTAATGCCTTCCTTCCAAAGATATCGCGTAGCAAATAGATAGTACCTACAATGTACTCTTGAACAAAACAGGCTGGTTGTCTTAGCTCCCTTGCGTGAATGATAAAAGATATATATCCACACCTCGCATCGTCTATTAGTAACTCCCTAAGAAAAAGAGTCGGAATGCAAGGACTAGTCGGGGATATTCGCATAGCATCTATCTACCTACCTACAATAGCTAGTTGTCAGACTATTACATTGTTAATGCAAGGACATAACGGCCTTGCTTTACGCTGTGTTTGCATAAACATAGACATAATCCGGTACTATCCTGATGCATCCGGTGTGCAGCGAGCATACCAGCTCGGTTTCAGGACTCGGTTCCTGCAGTAGAAGCCAGCGCGTGATTACTGGTTTGATTTGTTCTTCGTTTACACTATCCACGTCATTGTGTTGCACAGGATATATATCTATTGAAGTGTTCATATATAGGGGAAAAAGGTAGGTAGGTACATAGGTGGTTTGCTCTCTTTCCAGAATAAGCAATCAAGCCTAGTCTATATGACTATTTCTTAGGTAGGATATACTATCAAAGTCAAGTAAGGAACTCTGTTAACCGAAGGGTAGGCTGTGGTTTCGGGGCCGAAAAGAAGCGCCTATCGCGACTGTAGGCGGATTAAGCCGTCATCTAGGACAAGTCTAGATTTTGAGGCTCCCCTCGCGGGGAAATCGGGGTCTTGGCCCTGGAGAACCCTGTGTGGATGTTGGAGAAGCCCGAAAGGAGAAGCTCTCGCTTAAGTAAATAAGGTTGACATCTACGGACGGGATGGAACGAAGTTAGATGTTCCCCGTGATGGTTTGGAATTGTGAGGCCTTGATATTTTAGGGTTCGAACCTACTTTATTGCTTCGTGATGACCGTATACTCGAAACGGATGGGCGGACTAGTAAACTAGGGCTCAGCTAGGGAGGTTGTCTAGCGCAACGCTCAGGCCATTTGTGAATTTCTTTTTTTACGCCATCGTCCATGTAAAGCTGGATGTGGTCTGGACCCGCCAAGGACTTGATACGAATATGCTCTATAATTAATGACATATTGCCGGATGATCCTCGGTTTGGGAAGAGCATCAAGTTGAAGTGGAGGATGTGTGTAACATCGATTCTTGATTTTCGGTTGACAATTCAGGGAAAGAGAGTTGTCAACTAGTTTCAGGTTTGTAATTTAAGCATCAGGAGTAGAGCCAAAGACGTACCTTGTACCTTTTGTTGCGGATTTTCTTTCGTACCTAATTTACGAGTCTCAACCAAAGTTTCTTGGAAGCTTCATCAAAACTATCATATCAGCCACTGGTCGGAAGGCTGAGTCTTTGTTGGACTGTGGCGGATGCTTACCGCAACAATGCTGTTACTACTCGATGTACGTCACGGCGAATACTTCATTCATGTTCGTGCATTCTGTCATATCTCCAAAAGGGATAGATAAGTAGCTCCTGTCACCGCTTAGACGATCTAAGCGCGACATGTGGGAAGATCGGAACTTTAGTATACCCAATCAACCTGCATAGAACTGGGCTGAAAATTCCTTGCATGCGATAAACTCCATTTCTTCCTCGAATCATGGCAGCCGGAAACTTGTTCAGCTCCTTCTAACGTCATCTGTTGAATTCTGCTCTTCCTGCAGAAAGGGGTACCGCTTGACATCGCCGAGTAGCGCCGATCGCAATCCGGGTCTCATCAATGGAAAACTGTCACTGGCGGATGCGGGTCACAGAAATCAAGTTAGGTGTTTGATTTCAAAGTTTCTTTGCAGCTGAAATGCTATGAAGAAGTCTTGTTGAATATGTGTCAGCAAAGGTACTGGAATGGTGAAGGGTACGATGTGCGTACAGCACCTAGCACCTACGTATACTCTATATAGCACATGTATATATCGATTTCAACCATGTGTTTTAAACACGACAGATGGATTTAAAATCCCCGCCTAGCGTGGAATTCTAAACCCTTGATGTCTGTTTCACGTCAGATGGTTCTTCCGATTATCTGTTTGGAAATATCTCCGGTAGTGTAGATCATAATGCGAGGGATAAGATGTACCCGAGATGTTCATTCTAATCGCAGGTAGGAAAGTAAAGAGACAGTGGAATTGCAACACAGAATATAGTAAGAAACACGCAGAGATTCACCCATGTTCTTTCCTAAAACAACGAGTGTTCAAGTTAAGAAGAAATGGAAGGTGCAACCCAGCATAAAACCCCAACATACTAAAGATTCAGAAGGCAACCAGGTTTGTCCTATCTCAAAGACTACCTAGCAAACAAAGAAGGACACAATAAGCGACGCAGCCGCGATAGTAAGAACGACCCGAGAAACTGGAAACACTACTGTCTATGAAGGATCCTCCCTGCATAAAACCAGCCTATTGGAACCAACCCTTCCTGTCTTATATTTCTGGCGGCAAATTGGACAGAACTTAGCGTATGCCTCATTATGCAATGCACCAGATCGAGATAAGGCCTCGTAAGCTGGCTTGATTGTTTGGATATGGACTGTTCCTGCCGATGTCAGATCTGGTACAGTACTTTGGACTATAGCTAACGAAAGGTAGCTTACGACATGTCTGGTTTCTCCATCGAGAAGAACTATTGATAGCAAACATCTTCTGCGCAGACAGACCAGCTCCATCAGAGACATGTTATACATATGATCGTCGCCACTGCCCCACGGCGTCAAAGACAAATACTTCTAAATATTGTCAGATGCTTCATGCGCAAATCCCGATGAATATCGAGGTCCCAATCGGAAAGACCAAACTGGCTATATGCATTGTGGCGCGGAAGTGTTTTCTCGTATTGGGCGTAAATCCATTCCATCGAGTCCCACTATTCTGGTTTGACTCCTGCGGAATCTGCGGATAGTGGATACTGGATAATCATAATGTGGGAAGGTTCGGAGAGGCGTACCATGGCTCAACTTGTGTTAAGCGGGTTTTGCCGTGGTCTAAGCTGACATTGGGTTTCTTGTCTAGATTGGCTTGAGTTTGATGTTGCCGTGGCTATCGCAGGCTTTTTTCTTGTCTCATAATAGCACCTTCAGCCATATCATGGGTGCTATATCAGGAAGATTCTGAAACACGTCTAGACTAGCCTAGTAGCTTATTAGCATAACGGACGTATTATAGGCAAGGATCAATTGGATTACCAGGAACACTTGACTACTACTGTATCATGTATGATGCACTGGGGATCTTGGAGGCTTCAAGATGGCCGGCCCGCTGGGTAAGCCAGACCTTCGGGGACTCCACAGCAACTGCATGAAAAGATTAATTGGTCCATGCATGATGCTATGATATGCACATTGACCGATTTGGCGGATGGGTTTGATTGGGGTGGATTGCTCGGAAATCCGGCATTTTTGGTCAATGATCGTCAGTGGGGTTTTAAGATAGAGAGAAAAAGGGCTGGGTTTGAGGATCAAATGATGTTTGCTTAAACTTCTTGATCTGGTGTGGTACAGACACGAGGTTTGGGGTTGACGGGCATTTGTTTCCGGTAGGAGAATTAATTTGGCATGTCTCAGTTCGAAAAGTACTACTATAGTATATAGAACGTAAGGGAGAAAAAAAGGGGCCAGTCTAACAACTAGGTAGTAGACCAGACAGTTTCTATTTGTAAACTATACAGGAGTTCAACATTTCTAGATTATAATACGCAAAACAATGTCACGATGGTGTCAACCGAGGACAATAAGAGAAATGCTAAACCCTTCGCCAAGAATAAGTATATTTCCCAATTTCAAATCCCAGTCGCAGATGACAGGGTTTATATAAATTAAATGCTCAATGATCGAACCCGCTAGCCAGTCCGTTGGTGCTGTACCTGGCAGGATCTCCTCCTTCCGGATGGTCTGAGCGGGGGTAAGCAATTATAGAGTGAACCAAAAGAAAGGGAAGATAATACCAAAAAAGGAATGCCGTCGTAAGCCGTAACTGGGACTTTTTGATTTAGTGGGAAGAACGGCGCCGGGGGGATATCGGATAGAACTAGTAATCCATGTCCAGTGGTGAGTTGACAACGGGGGGATGGACTTCCCCGTTGTTTCAACCTCCACTTGAGACTCTCCAACCTCCAAGTCGCCAAGTAACCACTACTAACATACACCCTTTGGTGCCGGAATCCGGGGTTTTGGAGATCATCTTCTTTCTGTCCGTCCCTGGCAGGTTGACACCTTTCTAGCTATAGTCCGGTCAAGATGATGACCCCAAATCAATCCACGCAGGAACAATCTGGGATCGGGATAATACCGAGCCGACTCGTATCTGGCATGCTACAGTACAGTACTTTTCTTGAAGGCAGATTATTTTGCGTTTTTGATAGGGTTATGGTCGACAAAATTGACCCAAGTCATGGTGATTTACATCGCTTAGGATTTAGTACGACGAACTATTTCAAATTGACTTGATAGTGGGGGTTTCAATGTTATCGTGAGTCTCAGGAAGACAAGGACAATCAGCAAAAAAAAAAAAAAAAAGGACCATCTTGGCAGTTCAAACCACCCAATAAGAGATGATCCAACAGTTTGTTTTCGTTGTTAATAAAGCCCGAAGTCATAAACGGTTCTCATCACATTCCACTTCCCGCCCGTCATCACACCCTTTACTTCCTTACTTAGTTAAACTTAGCGGTAAACGCGCATTGCGTACTTCAATTTACGGCAATTCTCGGTGGTAAACGGTCAAGTGTCAATCTCATGTTAGCACTGCACGTGCCAACTGCTAACCAAGCCATAGCTCCATGCTAATGAATGCATGCATAATGCATATACTGATCCGATTCGTATAGCGGTGAGGCCCGGGTTCCAGCTTCCCGAGCGCCAACCTTCCTTCCTTTTCCTTCTCTTTGTGCCCTCCATTTCATTGTTTTCGGGGTGGAAGATCTGACTCCACAGAGTTTACGAACCATATATTTTGACGCCAGCTCTAGAATAAAAAAAAGGTCCAATACGGCAGTTCAGAGTTTCCATTGAACCAGGATTAGATACTACGGCGCATGGACCAGACACTAGGACGTGCTAGTGTGAGGTTCCTAAGGATCACGTCCATCCGCGGTAATTTACCTAGCCCAGGAGTATAGCACCAAATGTTTTAGTGTTTGCCGGAAGGACCCGGTGATTCGGAGAATGGAAACCAATTGAATGGATGCGTGGAGATGCATGAATCGTTGTAAAGAAAGCCGTATGGAAATGTGGTAAACCCACTGATTAGGGCAACTGCGATTATCCGGAGAGTTTGATATAGCATTGGAATACAATCCAACTTCAGCCCACCAGTCCCTTGACATACTTTGAGTTTATGCACGCCATGAAGGGGAAAAGTAAATATGAAGTTCAGATCACACAGTGGACAGGGGAAACGAAACGGTTTGCCTGTGCTCAAAGTACTGGTGGAGCTGGCAGCTTCGGTCCGCTAGCGATGAGGGGAAGAAGACAAAAAGCAATCTATCTTTGCATTGACTCGAAAGAGTAATGGTCATGAAAAAAAGGAAGAAGGTGGAGAGGGTTCAATAAACACAAGCCACTCCTTCGTTTAGTTCAGCTCCCAGTGGACTGGAAATGATTGACACATAGTACATTTGGTGCTTTTGCCTTGCACCCCCCTCCCCCTTCCTATGGAAAATAACCCCAGGTTAGGGCGTTTAGAGTGGCGGTCCGTTGTGTTTCGCTTGGGCCCAGGGATGACCCATGACAGCGGGTTTTACTAGCAAATCTCGACTTTTGTCTAGTTTAGCCCGCTGGCATTTGGTACTTCTGCACAATGCCTCACATCTCGTCGCAGTTGAAAAGCCGCCAATGTCCCCCGTCCAAATTTCAATTCTTTTCTCTCCAGACCCAGTCTTGTTTCCCACAGACAATATCACTGATAACAGTCCTTGGCTGTTTGAAGCATCTCTCTTCATTGTCTTCTTGACTGTTACAACCTCCTTGTGTCACCTCGCTGTTTACTATAGTGCCATTTGGGAAAGTCAAAGACCGGGGACATTGCTTCCGTTTGATTCTTACCCATAAATCTATACTCAAACTTTGCTGGTTCCTCGTTGCCTGTACGAAGGTCTGAAGGCTATTGTCATCCTCGTTTACCTGAGCGCGAGGTCCCTTCGCCTTAGATCTTGCCTTCCATTATTTTCATATCGTTGCACTGTCCTACCCTTGATCCAGTGTCAGTCACTATGGTCCTCCGGCCAAGTGGATCTGCGTCACGGGCGAAAAGGTCTTCATCGCCTCGACAGAACAACCATCCCAATGGGAATACTCTGCCAGTAAGTATGAAATGTCCCAATCCAAGTTGGATGGAGCTGATGAACTTCGATATAGTCTATGGATAAACCTTCGCCATCAGAATTCCATGGCCTTCCTTATTGCGATTACGCCCTGCTCTACATAGATAGTACGGGAAAGCTCAATGTTACAACATCACCATCAATGCAAGATGAACATGGGGTCCTTTTTACTCGAGAGTTCCAACAGAAATTCCTTGATGCTCTTGCAAGCCGTGATGAGAGCCAGCGGCCTAACCTTCGCAGTACGTGAAGCATGGCATTACACCAACCGTTACATATACTAATCTGCTCCATAGCACAACTGAACTCGAATAGTGATGCCGCTAGCTGTAGTTGCAAACGCACCCGCAAGCGCTCACGAGAAGGACCGCCTGATCCACAAAGGAAGCGGTCCCGAAGGTCATCCTCCTTTGATACCGGACTATTGTCCCCAACTCCAAACGCAACCCCTCTGAGGATCGGCGATACCCAAAAGGTCCGCGCGTTCTACAAGGCTGCCTTTATGAGATTCCAGCAAGCCGGTTGCCGTATTATTGGCAAAGAATGGGTCAAGCTTATTCACCCTAAGAAGCAGGCAAAATACCCTTACAAACCGAGAGAGAAAACACGACCGCCGTGGTGGCCAGAGGGTGTAGTTCATATTGAGCCTGATCATCAAGAGACGGAGGGTGAGTATTATGCAGATGTTCGGGTTATTCGTTCGACGCTGATGCTTTCCAGATCGGGTGGCGCTGTTGATACACATCTTGTGTAATCTTGGTGAAATTAAGGCTCCTGTTAATGCTCCTGTTGAAAAATTAAAACAGTGTACAGATGCTGTTAAGAGACACTTCCCGCCAACGGCTAGGATTCATTCCTTGAACGAGATATTCAAAGTGAGGGAACTGGAGGAACGATTTGAACATGGAGAAGTTGGTAAGCATAGCAGTAATCCCTCGATAGTATTCAGTATTAACAATTATTAGATGGGGATACGATTGTGTATGTGAATGAACAGCCGGCCCCACCGAATAGTGACGTCCTCGATGAGCAAGAAGCAACTCAAGAATCGGAAGATGAAAACGCGGCGCTTTTGACTCCAGCTCCTACAACCCCGGAAATGGACGTGTCTTCGCTGAGACATCCTGTTAATATGGGAAATGACCGAGAACAGGTCTATCCGATGGTTGCCTCCTTTGGTTCTGAAGAACACCATAGCAGGTCTCCAGGCCTGTACAATGACACTCCCTCTCCTGCCGCAGTTCCAAACACACCTGCAAGCTCTGCAATGTACAGTCCTCATTCTCTGCCCCCCTCCGAATACATGGGGCAACATTCCTTCCCCACTTCGAGTGCTGAAGGGCAAATCCACGTTGCTCATCATTCAACTTTAC
Organism: Aspergillus sclerotialis; assembly: GCA_003589665.1. Lineage (NCBI taxonomy): Eukaryota > Fungi > Ascomycota > Eurotiomycetes > Eurotiales > Aspergillaceae > Aspergillus > Aspergillus sclerotialis. The sequence goes on along the minus strand of MVGC01000174.1, from coordinate 8,875 downwards.
CACCACAGCAGCCTGAGAATGTTGTCTCTTGGGTGCCGCCTTTCAGGCAAAACATTTTCAACCCAGTTGACTATACTGCCGGCCAAACCATCGCCCAGCCACACCTCCACTACCCAATGCCAATGCCTCCAACTTCTCAGGCACCAGAGCTTGCTCATTCTCACTATCATATCCCTTTCCGAACAGGGTCGTTGGGCCACCCTAATATTGTCGCGCACCATTTTCATCCTGCCGGACTGACTTCGCCGGGTTCGATATACCCTGGTACAAGCAACAACCGCTCTGGTTGAACGTTGAGCAAGTCCGAATGCGCTTTATCGTTTACTTTCAGAGCGTACTTACCTCCTTGATACCCCCATCGACCCACATTGTGTTTTTTCAACTTGTATGTTTTGAACACCTTTTAATCACCCCTTGGTGTATATGTGATGTTTGTTTTTATCGCTTTATCTTCTGTGTCCAATTTTGTATTTGTGGTCATATTTCTGTGGTTTGACCTGTATATTCCAAAAGCCATCATCTTCTCAACAATTTGTGGGCTGGTATTTTGACCTGTTTGTTTATGGGATGTCTTTTGCAGCGTTTAATTATGTATTTTTGTTTCTTCCGAGACAGAAAGAGATGCTCGCAATGGGTATCGGATTGATTATTGTATTAGTTGCTTTATAGGCTAAGGCCTTGAGCCCGGAAACTTTAGATTCAAAGGGATGCAATAATTAGGTATATGCTCACCTGCACAAAATAATTGATTTATTTGAGTGTTCCATTCTTGGGCAGAAAAATGCGTAGAAGTTTTACTGTAGCCAGGAAGCGAATAGGGCTGAGGTAAGCGCAAGCGCATTAGCCGCGGGACTCTCATTGCTTGATTTGAACGCGCTTGACCATCTGAACTGCTCCAGAGTCATTCAACTCCCTTCTCTCCTCGCCTCGCCCATCCATATGGACTATATATCCCTTTTTTATTAAAGATATCTTATTCTTGTCACTTGGCCTTTCTGTGAAGAAATTGAATTTTGACACAGATCGTGCTTTCATCGATGACCGTGTACCTGTTGCCATAGGCACCCGAACGCTCTCAACGAAATCTTTCGAGCATAGTATATATATGGGTTACTGGCATCTCCCACAAGAATCGAACCCTGAAACAATATCCCCCGTGCCCTTGCTATTGTTTGACTCCTAGCAATAGGTATTCACTCGCCGCTCTGTCAATAGGTACTGCGCCATTCATTCACTAGTAACACTAACACCTGCACTTGTTTTCGCCTCGCTCCGTCCCCATGATTCCTCCCTCGCGATCTGTTATTTTCTTTTCGCCCCTACCTTGCGATTCTTCTGAGGGACCTCGACACTTGATGGATAATCAGTTGGACTAACTCTTATTCTGCGCCCGCGCACGCCTCCCGGTGGAACAGCGATTTTAGGACCTTCCTCATCCATTCTTCTTCCTCCCTACGACCGAACGCGTACTTCTCAACGATTCGAATCATCTGAAGGAACAGAGTATTTACAAATCTAAGGTGTTTCCTGTCCTGCGTGGAAGGACCTGGCCCCGTCCATTGTTCTACACTGGTCGCAGCACGATGGCCAGTCCACTAAATCCATTCGCTGGCCTGAGTCAGGTGGATGGGCCTGCTTCAGGAGGTCGTGGACGCGGGAGTCACGGGCGAGCAGGGTCACATGTGTCCAGGAATCCTAACACACCTCGCGGTGGGCACCATCGTGGTCGGGGAAGAGGAACTCCGCCTGCTGGGAGATCTAGTCGCGGTCGAGGAGCCACTCGAGGAGCTACGTCGAGTACTTGGCATCGTAAATCCGACTCGACTCCAGGACACGAGTCCGCAGGCTCTCCTTTTGCTCAGTTAAAGCAAAATAAGCCGGCTTCGCCGTTCGGTGGACCACCGCCGCAGAATTCACCGTTTGGACCCGCCGCGAAAACCTCGGGCTGGCCTGGGGCAGTTACTTCTGGTGGAACAGTCAATTTGAGTCGAGATCCGAGACTACGGGATTCAGAGCGCCCGACGAATGGAACTTCTGAAATCCCGGTGGAAAATGCGGCAATTTTGAACCGCTACAATGATCGCTATGAGCAGGTTGGTGTTTTCTGAGACATATATGGTACAACTTTTTCTCTAATATCGTGTAGCTCAAAATCGATAGAACGAAAGAAAGGGAGAGGGCGATCAGAGAAGGACTGATGGCGGACCCCAACCAACCTACCTACTTGAATCAAGCCATAACCCCAGTCGGTACCTGTACTAGCATGTGTCCCGAGTTCGAGCGGGTAGAACGTATTGTCCAAAAAATGGTCGACAAAAGCGAAAAGGTATCTCTCTATGATTGGTTATGGCTTCCGCAAGCTCACCCTCAATTAGTTTCTGCATCCTTCAACCAACTCACTCCAATACATGGAAACGAAAATGCTTAAACGCTTCAGGAGGTCAGCGGCAGGGTATGATGAACAGTTGCCGTCGGATATTCGAACACCCAAGACCCTCCTTCAAAGCACGAACTACTTAATACGGCATGTCATTGGCGGTCCTGAGCCTCTTGGGATTATTCACAAGTTTGTTTGGGATCGTACTCGATCCATCCGTAATGATTTTAGCGTCCAGCAACTTACTCAGGAGGATGACGTTAAGATGGCAGTCACTTGCCTCGAAAGGATTGCTCGCTTCCATATTGTATCACTTCACTTACTTTCCAGCCCAGCAAATACCGAGCAGTTTGATCGTCATCAAGAACGGGAACAGCTTAACAACACAATGCTATCGCTGATGTATTACTACGATGACAATCGCGGCCGTGTCTCGTTTCCAAATGAAGACGAATTTCGAGCATATTACATCATCCTTTCAATTCACGATCAGAGACCCGATTTAGAAGCCCGTGTTCAGAAGTGGCCAGCGGAACTTCGCAATTCTCCGCGTGTTCAAATAGCGTTGGAATTATTTGCTGCAGCCGGCAATGCATGGGAATATCAGGGCACATTGGATGCGAAACGACCGAACGCCATTGCTCAAGGTTTCTACACCCGATTCTTCAGCCTTGTTGATTCACCAAGCGTCTCATATCTTATGGGATGTGTCGCCGAGATTTACTTCAACCACATGCGACAAACGGCCATCCGATCTATTTGGAAGGCATACTGTCGCTCTCCGGCATCACAACAACATAAGAATGAAGAGTGGACAATCGACGAGTTGACGAAAGTTCTATGCTTCGATGACAACGACCAGACAGTTAAATTCTGTGAAGAACAAGACCTGGAGCTGGCCGAAAATGAGAACGGTGAACCATATCTCTACTGGGGCAACCGGCCTGTTGACTCTGTTGGTATGTGCCATTCGACAATGATCGCCTGTGTCTTTCGATTGCTTGGATTTCGCTTCTTTCAAATAGTCGCTTGGACTGTTATACAACTTACCTCGTTCTCGTATTGTTCACCTCTCGACTGACCCTTGTTTTTATAGCTTTCCAGCCGTCATCAGACCATGCCTTTTCGGAAAAGATTGTTGAATCGAAGCGTGCGGGCCGAACATTGGTTGCAGTCGTACTTGGGTTAAACATCAAAGAGGCGGCAAACTTGGGAATGATTGACAGTTCAGTGCTGTCAAAACGGACCCACGCTTTGCCACCTAGGTCCACTGTCAATGCAGATGATGATTCTCTTTTCGTGAGCGAGGATGAGAACGATGTGCAGTCATCTAATCCTCTGACAAATGGAGACATCTCGCACAGTGTGCCATTTGGCGGCCCGTCAGATTCAGCTTCCAGTCTCCGCAACGCAGTCGAGCAATCTTCTCAACTACCTAGCGAAGAACCATCCACCTCTCAGCCTACGGCTCCTTCCTTGGGACAAACCCCAGCCCAGCCATCCGAACCACCAAAGAGTTTCCCCTCCCCATTCTCCGGTAATACGCCTCCCTCAAATCCTTTTGGGGCATCCAAAGCCGCAGTTCCCAACCCTTTTGGTGCTATATCGTCTCCATTCGCTCCATTGAAATCAGAAGTCCAGAAAGCCCCAAGCGTTTTCTCAACCACGCCCGCTGAACAACCTGGCCCTCTCTTCCCGACGCAGGGCCCTGTTAATTCCATGGAAAAGAAAGACGAAGCACCGGCACCTGCTTCTACGCCCCAATTTAAGTTTCCAAGTTTTCAGCAGGCTACTACAACAGCACCAACTCTCGGCACCGCTGCAACTGCACCTCCTCCTTCTTCTACTCCTCAATTTAAGCTACCGAGCTTCTCTCCGTCAACAACCCCGCCACCTCCTACTTCTACTGCCCCGGAAACTGCATCTCCAGCACCAGCTTCCAGTGTTCCAACAACTGCAATTGCTTCGACGGCTCCTCAATTTCAATTCCCAAGTTTTCCTCAGTCGACTAATTCGCCAGCTCCATCCTTCAATACACCGTCAACAGCGCCATCAACTTCAGAATCAACCACAGCTGGAAAGCCTCCTACAAGCATTTTCGATTCTGTCCAACAACCTACCTTCTCTACTGGCAACACACCTCTATTCAACCTTTCTACTCCGAGTACGGCACCGAAAGAGACAGAAACGAAGGAGCCCGCGAAGGAGCCTACACAGCCTACTCAGGTACCTTCACTCTTTGCATCTTCCGCTTCAAGTGAGCAGTTTACTCCAAAGCAGAAAGGTAAGACCCCCATATAATCTTTCTATCATCATTCGTACTAATAATGATTGAAGATATTCCGCCTGCTTTCCCCTCTACTACTCCGTCGGCTACCCCACCAAGTTCTATTTTCTCTACTCTGAAGCCCGCCCCGGTACCGACTCCTCGAGAAATGAAGTCTATTGAAAGTCACGCCACTCGTGATTCGCAGATAAACCAAGAAAAACAGGTGGAGGAGGCACCAGCGGCTGCTCAGGAGGTTTCTCATACAAGTCACCATCAGCATCAACGTCTCCATGATCAAGAAAAAGAGATCACTCCTAATGTTCCTGCTATTCCTTTGGAATCAGAAGAACCCGTGGTTATCGCCGAAGACTCTTCAGTGGCGCTGAGACATGAAGAAGGGGCTGCAGATGATAAACTACCTATCGGTAAGTTTCCTTTGTCTCCGATATTGAATCTCTACATATCATCGATCTCCCTAAGAGAGTTGTTGCTAACGAAGACCTTTGATCAGCTCCTAAAGCGGATGAAGACCGCCCTTCTTGGATAGAATCCTTAAGGGAAGCTGCTCTCAAGAGACGAGAAGAACCCTCCACTAGTCGCAAGCGTGTTCACGAGGAACAGGAAGAACAGGACCTTGGAGAAAGTATCCTCAGAGCATCGAAGCTAACGAAAGCTGATGAGACACCACGCAAGACATCACTGGCACTTTCATCCATCAAGCCATTGCCCAAACTGCCAATTCTCGAACAAATCGAATCGATGAACAGTTACAAGCCTGTGCCAAAGAAACCCGAGCCTCAAAGAACCAGCCAAATAGACGAAGACGAACTCCTGCTCTCAGCCGCCAGGATAGCAGCGGAGTCATTAAGGCGAGGACCAAGCCTGTTCGAGGCCATGGAGGCGTATTACGAGCCGCATTGTTCATCCTACAGCCCTAGAAGCAGTTTCTCGTCTTCGCTGCCACCGTCTAGAAGCGTGTCTTCTCACAGTCGTGCCAATGGTTACGATATTGCCTATGGACCTGATAATCTCGGATTAGGTCGCTCTATGTCTCGAACTGAGCAACGAATTCGGATGACGGGAGGCAGTGGGCTCGCTTACAAACCTCTGGATTTCACTCCACGGAAGGAGAATAAGGGGAAAGGCAAAGAGTTGTAGTTGGAATTACTTTTGTTTCTCAATCACGGATCAGGCTCATCTCTGGTGTTTGATCCATCTCTCCCCCATTTATTGAATAGTGGACAGTCACCTGGGGATGGTATCTGCATTGAAATGGCGTCTATTGGTTTTGCATTGTTGTGGTCGGCCATTTTCAGCCCAAGCGGATTGTTGCATGGCGTTGGTGGTTTTGTACAGTACTCATGATATGAACATACACATGCATGCTGTTTACATAGTTCCAGTGGTGGCCTACATGAATATAATCGTGTTATTTTATATGTATATGTTATGAATTATTCACTTAAGTTTCATTCTTTACTGCAGACATCGCTTCCCATTTGTCACATGACCTGGATTAAATCGTCCAATCAGAGTCAAACTTTCTAATCACTTCAAGACGTCTTCCACGTAATAAACCCTCCAGTCTTCCATTAAACAACAATCAATCTCAAGTAACCAGAAGGAAGGAAATAGTAAAGCAACCATTACTCCGCCAACGCTATTTCCAATTTCCCGCCTGGGAGGAACCCTCCAACATTATTTCACTTCAAGCCCCCCTGTATCAAACATCAACATCAAGCCTAAATCCAACCCATTTACATGTCTCGCCCGTATCCATACCACCATCCGCACATATCCTAGAAACAGTAAACAGCTACAAATCACAAACTGGATAAACCACCAGCATCGCAGAAACATGCGAATAGCCACACTCCAGCTCGCGCCGAAACTAGGCGATCTGGAAGGGAATATCAAGCGAGCGAATGAGCTGCTCGAGCGCGGGAAAGCTGTATCTGTCAGTGGACTTGGACAGCGCGTCAATGTGAAGGATATGAGACCTGATGTTCTGGTTTTGCCCGAGTGTGCTTTGACTGGTTAGTACCTACGGTTCGGTTCGGGGATCTACCTTACCTGTTGAGGGGCTTATTCGTAACTATTTCTTCCAGGTTACAATTTTCCCACAAAGGACGCTATCCGTCCTTACCTTGAACCAGCAGGTCAGGGCCCGTCAGCTGAGTGGGCTCGCGAAACTGCCAAACGGCTTCGGTGTAAGGTGTGCGTGGGTTACCCAGAGATCGAACTTACGACGGCGGCGGCGGCGGATTCTTCGCCATCTGCAGGGATAGAGGAGGGACCTGCATCGCGTGAGCAGGAAAAGTGTTACAATTCTCTTATTGTGGTTGATGAGAATGGTGAGGTTGTTCTGAATTACCGGAAGGCTTTTCTGTACTATACGGATGAGACGTGGGCAGAAGAAGGGGATGTGGAGAGGGGGGTTTTGAAGGTCGAGTTTGGAGGAGGGCATGGCGAATTGAAACGGGTTGATACGTCTTTTGGGATCTGTATGGATATTAATCCATATAAGTTTGAAGCGCCGTTTACGGCATGGGAATTCGCGAATCGTGTCCTCGACTCCAGGTCTCAGCTTGTTGTACTTTCTATGGCGTGGCTTACACTGTTGAGTAAAGAGGAACTCGATGCGTTAGCTGACAAGCCCGAGATGGATACGTTTAATTACTGGGTTCAGCGGTTCCTTCCGTTAATCAAGCGGAAGATGGGCCACGACAATGAAATCGACGAGAATGGGAACGAGTCCTCGAAGAAGATCATCATTGTCTTCGCTAACAGGACAGGTGAGGAACCTAGTACGGGGGACAAGCCGCCGGCCCGATACGCAGGGACAAGTGCGATCATCGCCGTGACACAGCGGGCTCAGGTCCAAGCTGGGGTTGGACAGTCTGGACCTGGTGATGAGGACCCCCACGCTAGTGGGGAGGATAAGAATGAGGATGGAGGGTTCGATGTGAAGATTCTTTGTTGGGACTTGATGGGTGCGACCACGGAAGGGATCTGTTTTGCGGACACGACTGCTGAGCCAGAGATGGTGTTTGGGCTGGTTAAGGCTAAGCGATGATGGCTAATGGGAGTCAGGAGGCTGAATTGGGACTGATTGGGTGGGTATAGAACTTGTTACTGATACCCGGATGGACTAGATTATACTGAAGTTTACAATCTTCCTGTCGATCCGTTTGTGGATCACCTTCATTCAACGTCTATAGAGCAAGGAACCATGTGACAAGCCATTCTGCAGAAACCTATCCACATACATGCATGCCAATAACGATTTTGTTTCCGACTGCCGTCCATAATCCCATGACCAGGATCGGCATCTCTGTCAGAATGACTAGCGTCAATGTCCATGCAAGATTTCGGGTCTTGGGGGAGAGGAAACGCTTATTTGAGGAAGGTAGGGTGGGCTGGAACATGTGACGACGCGTATGCTTGGGGTACTGGGTGAGTATTCCAGTTCGTATTGCCTACCATTCGCTTAAGTTTTATAGTTGAAATTGGTAAGTAGTAGGTAGGAAGTGAATTCTAGACAATTGTATAAAACCGAGATACAGTAGAGCTACTGGTATAGATGCAACTGTGGTGATTATCATGAAGACATAGCAAACCAAGGTAGTTCAAGTCAAATAAACTAAGGAAAGTAGATCTCAAAGTGGCAAACGAAGGAGATAGACGTGTTACCCCAAGATCAGACAGGGCCGAGCCGACGGGGAGCGAAGAGCTCAGACGGGAACGTTATTTAATGGGGGTTTCGTCAGGTGTTTTCGAGGCTAAACCGGAATGGGAAATTCCAGCAAATGCAGAGCAGATCCCGTGACCCCGGGTCAACCCCCCTCCGAGGAAAGGGCTGGCCAATCAGAGGCAGAGGAGGTGAGGGGCACGGGATCACAGCACCTGACATCAGATGAAGGAGGGTTGGTTTAGTAGAATATGTAGTAATAATTCATAGAATAATGTGGAGAGTAAATAATATTAGTTAGGTAAATAGGAATAGTAGTATTATAAGTCAGTGATGTTCACTAACCCAATCCAATAAGTTATTCGGGTGTTGTGTCAAATTGCGCAAGTGGTCACTACTGTCCGCCGGAGTCGAAGAGGAGAGAGAGAGCGAATTCCTTCTTTCCCTCTTCCCTCGCCACGTGAACACTCCTACTCTCTCTACTTACTCTACACTCTGTATTCTGTATCCCCCCCTTCTTCATCTTTCTCACTTTTTG
>MVGC01000173.1:0-45351 GCA_003589665.1 Aspergillus sclerotialis | reverse complement strand
AAACGCATTCCCCGCAAGAACCTCCGCCCTCTCCCTCCAACTCAAAAACCCCCCTACCCGTCCATCCCGCGCAATCGTCTTCCCTGCCTCCGGCACTTCCCCAAGCGGGAACGGATAATCACTCCCCATAACGATCCTCTTCGACCCTATCTTCTTAACCAGATATTCCAGCAAATCAGGATCATGCGTCAAGCTATCAATCCAGATATTCGGATTCACCTCGACCTGCTCGACAGGTGTAACGCCCTCAGAATCAACAGCAACTAGATCAGGACGACAGTCGTATCCATGCTGGATTCTTCCAAGGAGAGGAAGGAACGCGCCTCCAGCGTGCGCGAAGCAAAGCTTTAACTTTGGGAATCGCGTTAATGTCCCCGAGCAGAGGAGTAGGTGGAGTGAGAGGGCTGTTTCGGCAGGCATGCCGATTAACCATGAGCTCCAATATTTGTTCCATCGCTGGGGATTCTCGCTTGATAGGGAATATCCCAGTGGATGAACGAAGACAGGCATTGCGAGTTCTTCACAGGCAGACCAGAAGATATCGAATTTGGGATCTGATAAATGTACTCCGTCGATTGTTGTCCCGATCTCGACGCCGTGTAGGCCCATTTCCTTTGCGTGTCTCAATTCTCCAACTGCAGTCTCCGGGTCTTGTAGTGGTACAGTCGCTAGCCCTAGAAACCTGTTCGGGTACTCTTTGCATGTTCTCGCGATATGTTCGTTCAGGTGTCTGCAGAGGATCCGAACAGGTTCTGTTGGTTGGTCGTAGAAGAAGAGAATTGGAATTGTAGATAAGACTTGAACGTCTGTTCCGTTGGTGTCCATTTCACTTAACCGCGTAGTTATATCGTAGCAGTTTTTCTCGACTGTTCGGAAGAATTTGTCCCCCACGTACATGTCTACTTCTCCTGGTTTGTTGGTGGATGGGCGCAGGTTCAACCATGGGTTGGGAGTGTTGGTTGCATAGTTGGAGAGATCTGGGAGGGTGGATGGCATTATGTGGGTGTGCATGTCTATCCTGAGGAGAGGGTTTGGATTGCATTGTTGCTGATGATGCGTTTGGGAGGTGGTATGGTTGCAGCAGGCCATGTTGGATCTTTTTTCTAATAAAAGACGTATAGAAAAACACTAAACTGGATTCATAGTCAAGTACATACCGACTTATAATATATTGCATAATCCACCAGATTCCTGTCTATATCCATCCGCAACGCATCCGATCCATCACATGGACTCCGGATGGCTTCCGGATACCTTCCGCGGCGTATAACTATTAATTAGTATACATAAATGATGTATTTGAGTAACTGCCAGCTCAGCGTGCTTGATTCACATTGCATACCGCATATTCCAACTGCTGATCAAAAGAAGAAATTGTATACCGGTTACGCAACATGATTCCCCCTTTCTCGTTCAATGCATGGCTGGCTGAGAACTCGGATCAGCTGAAGCCTCCAGTCAACAACCATTGCTTGTATACAGGAAAGGACTTCACGTTGATGGTCGTTGGGGGACCGAATAAGAGGAATGATTTTCATGGTTTGTCCCCGCTGGTTGTAGCTGATGTTTGAGAGAGGATTGCTAACTGATGCTGGTATAGTTAATGAGACAGAAGTACGTCTTGCTCTATCGTTGCGCTCTGACCTCTGAGGTATACGGACTAACCAATCAAAAGGAATGGTTCTACCAAGTCAAAGGCGATATGCTCCTCCGCGTGATCGAAGACAATGCGTTCAAAGATATCCACATAAAAGAAGGCGAAATGTTTCTCCTACCTGGTACTACTTTCCCTCCCGCCCATGCTCTCATCCAATCTATAGACCAACTAAACAACTAGGAAACACACCACACGGCCCAATCCGGTACGCCGACACAATCGGCCTAGTAATGGAGAGAAAGCGACCAGCAGGATCCCTTGATCGGCTCCGGTGGTACTGTGAGAAGGGTGGTCATCGTGATCCGACGCTGATCCGGGAGGAGGTGTTCCATTGCCAGGATTTGGGGGAGCAGCTGAAGGCGATTATTGAGAGTTGGCGGAATAATGAGAGCTTGAGGAAGTGCGGGGTTTGTGGAGTTGTCGCTGATCCAGAGTAGTTTTACTGAATTATTGGTTGTTAGAGGATGAATGGGGTAGGTTGAGGCGAGGCCTGGCTATTTGGGAGGAATGTATATGTACGGATGCCATCCGGAGTATATCCGGTGTTAAAATACAAGGATTAGTTTGAATGTGATCGGATGAAGGAAAGGATATCCGATTATCTTCCGATATCAAGAAAGATAAACATGACCAACTGCTAAGTACAACCATTAAATGCCGTACGCAGCTTCAATACCTCTTCTATAATCACAGGGATTGATCTTAAACTCCAAAATGTCAGAAAACCCTAAACCATGGGAATTTCCCACCATCGACTCGGCAGAGTCCCATCTCCGCGCCCCAAACTTCTCTCCATTCATTCTCAACAACCTGATCAACGGATCTTTCTCGCCATGTCCAGCCGAAGCTACCTACATCGATAGCTACAATCCAAAAACGGGGCAATTATTCGCACGCATCCACGACACTTCCGCCGAAGAAGTCAACAAAGCAGTGGAAGCCGCAGACCGAGCCTTCACAGCCTGGTCAACTACACCTCCATCCAGACGGTCGAAGTATCTCCTTCGAATTGCTGAGCTCATCGAAGAACGAAGGGAGTTGTTCGCTGTGTGGGAAAGTGTTGATCAGGGAAAGACCCTTGTTCGTGCGAGAGTTGAGGTTGATAGGGCTGTTTCGAATTTTAGGTACACTCTGCCTTATCAGCTAATTCTCATCAAGACTAATGAAGTTAGATATTTCGCAACATATATCCTCCACCAAAGCACAAGCGCCAGGTGGACAGACGACAATGTCCTCACTTACGAGCACCGTTCTCCAATCGGTGTCTTTGGACTTATTTCACCTTGGAATATGCCTCTTTACCTACTGACGTGGAAGATTGCACCATGTTTGGCCTTTGGGTGTACGGCTGTTGCGAAGCCGAGTGAGGTTACTAGTTTATCTGCTTATCGTATGTTTATTCTCCTCCCAATTTGATAGTGTCTGACGAGTGGTATAGTTCTCGCAAAGGTCTTCCAGGATGCAGATTTACCACCCGGCGTGGTTAATATTGTATTTGGAACAGGGAAAACGACTGGGTCAAGTCTAGTTAAGCATCCGAAGGTTCGAGGAGTTTCGTTTACCGGTGGGACTGCAACGGGTATTCAGATTCGAAAGGATACCGTCGAGGATATAGGGAAACATGTCTCTCTTGAACTTGGAGGAAAGAACCCGACTTTGGTCTTCGATGATGTCGACTTGAATAAAGCTGTTCCGATGGCAGCTAAAGCTGCATTTGAGAATCAGGGAGAGGTTAGTTCTATATTTACCCTACTTTTATAAAACAACAACTAATAAGTATAGATATGCCTCTGCGGCTCAAGAATCTACGTCCAACGAAAGATCTGGAAGGAGTTCATCGACAGATTCGTAGATTACGTCAAACAGAATTACATTCTGCCTCAAAATGTCGGAGCAGTTGCTTCATTAGAACATTATAAAAAGATCCGCTATTTCTTAGATCTTGCTGACCGTTCAGGAGGCAACTTCTATCTGGGTTCTGTTCCTCCCGAGCAGCCTGAAGCAGGGTATTGGATTGAACCAGCTATTCTAACCGTCCCGGATGAGAGTCCTCTTTTGAAAGAGGAAATATTTGGCCCGGTTGTTACTCTCACGCCCTTTGATACTGAGGAGGAAGCTGTCCGTCTCGCTAATGATAGTCGTTATGGGCTGTCCAGTGTATTGTTGACTGAGAATGGAGGCCGTATTCGTCGAGTCGGGGAGAGAATCGATGCTGGTCTGGTCTGGGTGAACTGCTGGCTTGTTCGCGAGTTAGGTACACCATTTGGAGGAATGAAAGCTTCTGGAACAGGAAGAGAAGGAGGAGATTATAGTCGGGATGTATTTACAAATGTGCGGACGTTGCATATTCCTCAGTAGATACATTGATATCTCAATATAACCCAGCATCTTCAGTCTATACCAATTCCCCAAACCAAATCAGCACTCGCAGACAACCGTACACTTAATCTCAACAATCAGTCTCTTATTCGGCAACTCCTTGACGCCGATCGTCGTCCGTGCCGGCGCCCCTTCTCTCTCCGGATAAACACGATTCCACTCCTCATTCATTCCCGCGTAATTCTTCTCCATATCGATTAAGAACACAGTCGCATCAACCACATTCCCCAATCCACCCTTTCCATTCGTAGCTCCTGATATAATGGTTTCGATGTTCCGAAGCACTGCAGCTGTTTGCGCACGAATGTCCAGGGTAAATGTCCCATCTGCATGCTCGGTTACCCCGTCCCAAGTGCCGTCGCCGCGTCGCGAGGATGTGCCAGATACGTAGATTGTTCGGTGTGTAGTTGTGGGTGTTAGACGGGCGTGTGGGTAGTTTGCTAGCCCCTGGGCTTTGTTGGCGGGGAGGAAGTAGGGCGTTCCGTTGGACATTTTGGTCGGTTTATTGGGGTTTGTATGGGTTTAGATTCTGAATGTTCGTGTATAGCCTTTTTGGTGGAGGAAAGTAAGTATAAATATGGGGTTTATTCTTATCGGATCCCGGAAACAGATCCGGTGGGGGTTTGGTTCGGATATGCACTGTCGGTGGGAAGAGACTACCAAGGTACCTACCTAGTTGCCAAATGGAACCTAGGGTTTGCTCTAAAGCCTTAGGTACCTAACCAACTGTCATCAGGTCGCTCACTCTTTCCCTATTCTGCAAGGTTACTTGTCTCCCCTTCCATATTCACCATAGCTTAGCAGCTTGGATACATGCAAGTGCGATCCTCGACCTGTTTGTTTATTGACACGGGAAATATACAGACTCGACCTAGGTTATCAAGTTTGTTTTCTGTATATAAAGGAAAGTATCTTATGAATATAGGGAAAGAACGATGGTGAAATGTAGGAATCCGGAGTTGCCCTAATTAGTCCAAATGGGGCTTAGCGTAAATCATCCATATTGGGCCTAGTGTCTGATTACATCAGCATCTAATCTACAATCTTTTTATCTCTTCATCCCACCATCCCACATCTTTGTCTTTATTCTCGACCAATTCATCAGACACAATGGCTTCTGACCAAGTTCCGTTGCCGGCCTACAAGACAGCCTTCCTGGAGTCATGTCTCTCGGCAAATGTCCTCACCTTCGGCACCTATGTCCTTAAATCCGGTCGCCGTATGCTCAACCCTCGTATTCGTCGCATCCAGGCATATCACTGACCTGAATTCAAACAGAGTCTCCGTATTTCTTCAATGCCGGTGTCTTCCACTCTGCCTCTCTTCTAAATGCGATCTCTAAAGCCTACGCCCATACCATCGCCGACTTCCTCGCCTCTAACCCCTCCATCCCTAAACCCGATGTGATCTTCGGGTAAGCTCACCTGTATTTATCGCGGAATCGCACCGTCTAACATCGTCCAGACCCGCCTACAAAGGAATTCCCCTCGCCAGCGCGACCCTCCTCCAACTTTACAACATCGACGCTGAAACATGGTCTTCCGTTTCCTACTCCTACAACCGCAAAGAAGCCAAAGACCACGGCGAAGGAGGAAGCATTGTCGGCGCCTCTCTGAAAGATAAGAATGTCCTCGTTATTGACGATGTAATTACAGCCGGAACCGCCATGCGCGAGACCCTGAATCTGGTAGCTAAGGAGGGAGGAAAGGTTATTGGTTTCGCTGTTGCCTTGGACCGGTTGGAGAAAATGCCATCGCAGGCGGAGAAGGAAGGTGGTGTTGACGACGGATCGCCTAGGATGAGCGCTATGGGTCAGATTAGGAACGAGTACAAGGTTCCTACTGCTAGTATTGTTACGCTGGATGATCTTATCGCGCTTATGAGGGCTAAAGGAAGTGAGCAGGATTTTAAGAGGTTGGAGGACTATCGCAGGAGGTACCAGGCTAGTGATTAGTATAGTAGCTTTGTTGGCAATGGGTAATGAGATATGAAGTATGTTAGTATACAACACTCATGATATGAGCAATATGATCATGTCTATCTGCGTTGAGGTGAGTTCTATTCTTCAGTCTGGATAAATCCGGAGGATGCTCACTTAGCCCAGTGTATTATACCAGTCTTGGCTATAGAGCAATATCTGCCAACATTCTGATCAGGCACTTGGATAAATCCAAATTTTGAAGTCAAGGGCATCTGCAGTTGAAATAACTTCCAGATTATCGGCAGGCAATGCCAAGATGGCTATTTTGCCTGAAGAATATCAAAGTGAAACATGCGTGAGACGCCACCCCCATGTCTCCGCAGATTCCCCATTTTGAAGGCTAAATAGAATGGTAATGTTTCACTCTACCGAAGATTTGGCCGGAATTCAATTAGCCGGTCAAAAGTGCCGTGTTCCCGCAGAGTAGCAGAATGTTCAATGGTTATGGCAGGGCCTTTAGCCATTGAAGCCATGAGGAATGAAAGAGATCCGGATAGATCCGGATTACCACCGGCAATTGTGTACAACTGCCGGTTATCTACTGGTTTGTCGTTAATCTCGCTGGGTCGTCGAGGCCCATACTAGTTGAATTCATCCCGACCCCTTGTCAGTTGCAAGATCTCCTCTTTTCTGACGGTTGAAACACGCTCTTTGCGCACTAAGCATGCTGGAGACATTTCATAAATAGAAAGCTTTGCAATTAGCCGCCATCTTTGCGGGAATTCTTCAGTATCCCTTATTGGGTTGACACCGCTTCCAGCTTTACCACAGTGGAGAGAACTATAAAGGCATGGCCAGTTCCTGTAACAAATTTTCTATCCAACAACAGTCAAACAACAGCGCAAGTCCAGCATTCAGTACTCTACCAACAATATGGTTTCCCTGTCTTATCTTCTTCTTGCCTGCACCGCTGCAATCGGAGCTTACGCTGCTCCTGCTGAATCTTTTGAAAGTGCCTTGAACGAAACTTCTCTCCATGAGCTAGTCGAACGCGCCACTCAACCTGGCACCGGCACCAACAACGGCTACTTCTACTCCTTCTGGACAGACGGAGGTGGCTCCGTGACCTACAACAACGGTCCCGGTGGGAATTACAACGTCAGATGGTCTAACGTCGGTAACTTTGTTGCAGGAAAGGGCTGGAACCCTGGAAGTTCAAGGTGCCAACTTCTCTCTCAATCAAAACAACCCAAAGCTAACAAAACCCAGAAACATCAATTACTCCGGCAGCTTCAACCCTAGCGGCAATGGTTATCTTGCCGTCTACGGTTGGACCACCAACCCGTTGATCGAGTATTACATAGTTGAATCCTACGGCACGTACAATCCCGGCAGTGGCGGTACTTACAAGGGCACTGTTTCGAGTGACGGAGGAACATATAATATCTACACTTCTACTCGTTACAATGCGCCATCGATTGAAGGAACAAGAACCTTCCAACAGTACTGGTCTGTGCGTCAGTCCCATCGTGTTGGTGGTACCATCACTACTCAGAATCATTTCAATGCTTGGGCTCAGCATGGTATGAATCTGGGGTCGCATAATTATCAGATTGTTGCTACGGAGGGGTACCAGAGTTCTGGGTCATCTGATATCACCGTTTATTAAGTTTCTGAGTGTTCTTGCTGTGGATGGATGCGGTAGTGGGTATGGGTCTGGGCCTATGTTGTGAGTGTTGGATCGCCTGGTGGGATTGAAGTCTGAGTTATTGGCCATTTATTATGATTGTCATATGGAGTTGGATAATTAGGACAGTGCCACTCCAACCCTTGTGCTGCAGCAATCGAGCATCCATATTGTATATTCACAATGACTACTCGAGCATGGAATAAGAAGCAACAGGATGAAATCGTGGTCTCTGCTCAAATAAATCCAAAAAGGGCGAAAATAACCTCTTCACTTCAAACTCCGCCATCTTTCCATCTCTGTTCGCGGCTACCTGCGCCTCATAATACTTCTTGATATCTTCCCAACTAACCCATTCCCATGCTGAGCATTTCTCGGGTTCCATTATCTGTCGAGAAATAAGCGCTTCGCTGCCTTTTTATATAACATAGGACAGGACAAGTCGTAATACTACTAATAATACTCACTTTGGGCATCGGATCCTCCCCAGCAGGAGTGCATCCCATAAGAATAGTAACGTAATGTTTCCCCTCTTCTTCCATAACATCATTGATAGTTGTTAGGAACCGAATGTTTGCTATTGTTAGTCCAGTCTCTTCAAGGACCTCTCTCGCGGCGCAGGCTTCGAAGCTTTCTCCGAATTCGAGGTGTCCGCCAGGGAGTGCCCATGTTCCTATTAAATGTTAAATTGATATTTGAAAGGCGCAGGAATGGTATATCAGGGAATGAGTGGAAAAGAAAATTCTTGGGTACCTGAACCGTGGCTTCCTTTTCGTTTACCCAGGACTATTTTCCCGGTTTTGTCGAAGACGAAGACACCGACTCCTATTTTGGGTTCCATGATGTATTTTTAAAGGTTGGATCGTGTTTTAGGGACTTGAACGGGTTTAATTTGGTGTATAAAGGGATACAAGGTGTTAGATGATATAGTCTTGGGATTGACTCATCTCCTCGGTTGGGAGTGAAGAAGTTTCCCTTTTACAAACAGGAATTACTTCTTAAATTATAACTAACGCGTCCTAACCTGTATCTATATAAATTACAGATTATGTTCTCTTAGGATTACTCTCAATTTTTATACCTAATTAGATGCTATTAGGGGACTATCTCAAGAAATCGATTCAGCGCGAAACGCGAAAACGCGTCTAAACTAGCGTGTCCTATACAAACTGCGTGTGCATTAGCTCTTTCTAGCAGCGCTTTCGATTCCTAAATAGACTCTATAGAAATTATCGCTTGCTTTATGAACGATGTCGCATAACTCTACTTGCGTAGAACTCTCATGCGACGATAGCCCACTCTCCATTACTGGGGAGTGTTCGTAATCCTCACATTTGGGTGAGCAATTGCGGTCACGGTGTTTTACGGGTGAACAAGTGGATGAATTTCTACAAGGATACATCATTGCTATGCAAGCAGCTATCAACAGAAGCCCAGAGTGTATCACATTGAGCAGAATTAGCACGTCATTGCTGAGAACAAATACCCCCAGAGTTCCAAGAGCCCATACAGCGACTCTTTGACGAAGTCGGTGAGGAAATCATAACTGTCGGGAATCACCTCTCTTCTGTAGTCTCTTCCGGTTGGAGGAGGTCGTCTGCTTTCATACAAATATTGAATGAAGATATTGAGAAGTCAAGGCAGATAATAGCGAAGTTTGATATGATTAATCAGGCTTTGGAGAATAGGTGGGCTGAAATAATTCTCTGTCTGCCTGATTATCTGTCCTTTCCGGCTTATACTTGTGTGCAAATGCAGCATTTTCATAATGAAATCCTGCAACAGGCTGAAACGATACGCACTCTTCAGTCTATGCTGCGCCAGCTTATGACTGCCTTAAACGTTGACCCTAGGCAATCTGCCCAGGAAGATAAGAATGAAAGTAATCCGCCACCTAGGTCTGGCTTATCGGATGTCCTCAATGTTTACCTTGTCCTACTCAGCAAAGTCATACTGGGCTGCCGATTAGTCGCGGTACGCAATAAACCCGACATATTCAAAGCTCATGGCTAGGCTCCTATACTGGATGCTCTAGACACCATGGACAAGAAGATCGAGGTAACTACTTGGTCAATCGACTCCTGTAAATATAGAAACTTTTATGAAAACACTTAAGACATTATTCCATTGTTATGCTAAAGCAATTCATCTTGACCCGAAATATATAAACCTGAGATCCCCGCCTTAAAACTTGGGTGTGAACTGCAATTCTCTACCAAGCACCATTAGCAACTTTCATTTAATCGAAAAGAGAAGACACGTACTTGCGAAACTGCATCGCACCAGCAGTCAGCATCCCACTCGCCACAAACTTCGGAATCCCCGGCGGGAAGATCGCCCTCTCCTTAGGATTCAAGCTGCGAAGCATATAAACAGCCGTCCATAAATGACCATACGTCTTGACATCTGCTTTCCGTCTCTCTTCCTGCTGTTTCTCCATTGCCTTGATCTTGTCGAGAGGAACTCGTCGACCAAGGCAGTTAGATAAGTCTTCTTCGATGTCGTATTGAACCTCGATTTCGTTCCGAAGCTCGGTGAATGTGTCTGCTATTTTCGTTGGGAGATTTGATTCCAAGGTGTTCTCGGTTGTTAGCATTTCGTTTAGCAAGGCAACCTTTTCCTTCAAAGGTGCATGTGCCATAGTCTGTGCGCTGAATCTCGAGTCATATTCCGAGAAAACGGGGAACCATATCTTCTCCACTGACTCGAGCTGATCGCCTGTGACGTGGAGTGTGTACTTGGCATATGTGATAAACGGCGCGACGTTAGATCCCGTTACGGTCTTTGCGTGCTCCGCACAAGAGGCAAGGTTGCGTCGAACAACATTGTGGATGGCGAAGAGGGACAAACTCGACGAAACTAATTGAGTCAGCTTTCGTCTTTAAAATAGATTAGGCCAAAAGTATAGGGCAACCATATGGGTCCTGAAGATTAAGTTCCTCAGCTGAAAGCCGGTCCTTGTGTAACTGGAGTGCCTCGCTGCTGGCCATGGTGAGATTAGCGGTGTTGATGTAAAGAGAGATAATGGATTAGGAGAATGGGCTGACTCCTGTTTAAAAGAGAGGAGTTTATTCAGGGAGTCGTTTGTGGAACATTGACGATGCGAGACACTTCAGCATTCTGTGTTACGGTTTTGATGACTGTGCTCACATGGGCTGACTGTTTCGGGGATGAGCGAAACGGTAGTAGATCCTAGATCCTGGGAGGTGTAGGACTCTCTGTATGGCCGTTTGCTAAGACTGTAGTATTCAACATGGGGGATTTGAGTCTATATTACCAAGCCCTAACTCACATCTGGCGAGTCTGCTTCCTTCCCAACCAATTTCAACAATTTGGGGTATTCATAAAATAACTAACCGAAATGGGTTTGCCAGGTATCCTTCTAGCTATCCCTATATCCATAATCGCCCTTCTATGGTGGTACCTCCATATCCCATGGAACCTTCCGAACCTCCCACGTATCCCATTCTACGTCTCGATCTTGGGCCTATGGAGCGATATGGGCCAAGACGACATCTATGACCGCTGGCTGCGCAAACCACTTGAGAAACATGGGGCTGCGCTAATCTGGTTTGCTGGCCGGTGGAGCATACTTGTTATTCGACCAGATTTACTCACAGATATGTTTCGAAATGAAGACATATACGCGAAAGCTGGGAGCCAGAAAAAGATTCCCTGGTCTGTTATTGCGAGTCTCGTTGGGGATAATATTATTAATTCCCATGGTGAGAACTGGAAGTTGTATACTTCTATTATGAAGCCCGGAATGCAGAGGAAGAATTTTGACACTGGGTTGTTGTTGAATAAGTCGAGGAGACTGGTTGATAAGTTGCTGGAGGAGCAGGATGTTGCTGGCGATGGGAAGGGCATTTTGACAGATTCCTATGTGCAGAAGTATGCTGTTGATGTTATGGGGCAGAATTTCTTGGATTTGGATTTTGAGGTATGTTGATGGACAAGCACGAGAAGGCAGCAGATGCTTATATCAGGCGCAGGCCCTCGAACAACCGCACAACGCAGTCCGACTTGAAGCTCTACAATCCATTATAAAACGAACCCTATTCAAACCGCTCTTTTTTAACTTCCCGGACCTGGACAAGTATCCCTGGCTCTTTTCGTCCCGGAAGACGGCGTACAGAATCATGTTTGAATTTGAAGACAAGCTCTTCAACACAGTCTGCGAACACCTAAACAGGAGACGAGAGAAGGGAGTAACGACCACCGAAATGGTCTCTCATATGCTTGAAGAGGCATATCGTGATGGCCGAATCAACGAACAACAATTCAGAGATAATCTCAAGATCACCTTTCTAACAGCTCACGAGAATGCACAGCAGTTGATCAACTCGACATTTTGGGAACTGGGGAGGAACAAAGTTTGTTCGCTCATACCTACTCATTTGCCCATGTCTAACCATAAGTAGGAAGTACAATCTCGCCTCCGCACTGAAATTCAAAATACAAATACTGCAATCCCAACAGCAGAAGCAGTAAACCGTCTTCCATATCTAACATCCGTAATATACGAGCTCCTCCGCCTATACCCGCCTGTCTCACAGCTAATCAACCGCGTCACTCTCGAGCCAGCACTTCTCGGCGGGAAGATCCCAATTCCCAAAAACACATTTGTTGGCTGGAATTCTTTCGGAGTGCATAACAACCCAGACGTCTGGGGGCCTGACGCAGGAAAGTTCATGCCAGAGAGATGGGGCAGTACTGTTGGAGAGATGCATGCTAAATTCCGACGCGAAACTGTTAGAGGTACTTATATCCCGTTTAATGCCCACACAAGAAAGTGCTTAGGGCAAGGGTTTGTATTGCTTCAGATGAAAATTTTCTTGTTTGAGTTGTTGAGGAGAGTTGAGTGGAGAGTTGATCCGGGATATAAGAAAAAGATGACACCGGTAAGCTGTCTATGTGCTCAGCTGGCAACATTTGCTGACTTTCTGTAGGGCGGAATTCTGGCGCCATTGGGGTGTAGGGTTATTCTTAGGGAATTGGGTCCTGTTGAAGATAGAGCGTCCGAGTAAACTAGAGACAGGCATACTTGATGGATACAGATATTCATGTGATCAGTTCATTCAGCATGAATGTAAGATATATCAAAAAGGGACTCGACATAAGCATAGAATCATGACAAAAAAAGCCCAGGTTCCGCCGCAGGGTAGTATAGCATGGTGTGAAACACGCAAAAAGAGGTATTATATCTGGGTCGTAACATCCATACCATACAATAAAGCATTGGCATAATTGACAATTAATTTCCCTTACCATCTCTCTTCCTAGGCCCAACTAGAGCGTAGAAATTCAGTGGCTTAACACTGAACGCACCGTTATAATTCTTCCCTCCCATCGAAAAGTCGTAGGACTTATCGGCCATTTCGAAGTCAACATCCTTCAATATGCCAGCAAGCGTAAGGAACGACCAGTCCCAGGCGTACTGCGTTCCAAAGCATACCCTCTTTCCATTCCCGAAGCCCTTCTTCACTGCGGCAGGAAGTTTGTCGTACTTCTCTCCTACCATACGAGCTGGACGGAATACTTCGGGCTCCTCAAAGACCTCTGGATCGCGGTTGACGGCCGACAGAATAGCGATTATAGGCTGGTTGTTGGGAACTTCGTATTCGCCGCCTATAACAACCGGATTGGGTGATCCAGGGATTGGCTCAATGTTAAACCCTGGTGCTGCTGCCGAGAGTCGGAGAGATTCGCGGAGGATGGCTTCGCAGTAGGGGAGTTGAGCGAGGTGATGGTATTGGAACTGCTCATTTGGCCCAAGCACCGAATCAATCTCTTCGCGGGCACGAGTGATTTCATCCGGGTTGTTCATGAGGTAGTACATTGCGAATGTAAGCAGATTTGGTGCTGTAGCACTGCCGATGAAAATGTTGATGATTTCGTCTAGCACTTGGCTGTCGCTCAGTGCCTTCCCGGTTTCAGGGTCTTTTCCATATATCAATGCATGCAGCATATCTTTCTTATCTGTGGGGTTTGCTTTTCGCCGCTCAACGATTCGAGCACCGTAATCGCGCATGGCTTTGATATTCTTGTCGTAGGAGCTCTGATAGAAAAGCCAGGTGAGCAAGCTAGGTCGCGTGGGTCGTTTCATGGCCTCCATAGTCGCCTCTGCCATCGCTTTGATAAGCTCTGGCTCCTTACCTTCCATGCAATGGAGGCGTTGATCAAAGAAGCAGAGCATATTCGCAGCGTGATTCACTCGATCCAGATCATTGCTCACATCAACACGCTTATTGCTCTCGGATGTCCATTTCTGTATCAAATCCCCCATAGTTTCTGTCATCCCGCTGAACACTTCCTGTATAGCTTCCTTGGTGACCAGTGGGGCCATGATACGGTGTGCGATTCCCCAACTTTCCTCATGGGCATACGCGGTGAATAAGCTGTCGTGGACGGCGCGACGGATCTCGACAATCGGACCTGTAACGCATTTTCGGAATCGTTTCTCGTCACAGATTTCTTCGAGGAGGGCTGCGTTTGCTACAAAGACGATTTGGTGTCCTAGGACTTTGATCTTGAATATTTTGCCTGTTATACGTGTGACTTAGCGCATGCTTCAACTGGGATATAGCAGATCACCTACCATATTTCTCAGCAAGCGCATTTAAAGAGCCCCATGTGTTGTTGGGGTCAACATTGAAGATGTTCCCGAGAAGAGGAATTCCTGGGGGTTGCGGAATTGGCGTCATAGTGTTAGGCCAGCTAGAAAGGTGCAGCAAAACTTGAATCGCTGAGAGAAGAGTGGGATTGGAAAGACTTAAATCCACACAAAATATTCAGCAGCGAACCACCCAGCCACCCCATCATAGCTCCATGCCAGCAGCTGCTTTGTGACACCTGACATGTCGAATCGAACTGCCGATCTTGAATAAACCGGGAATCAGCCATTTGGCTTTTCATTCCAAGCAATATCACTGGTTAGTCTACTCAAAGTCTGCCCAGCCAACTGAAGAATCGCACAGATACAGATCTTGTCACGACGATCGATTCGATAGCGGGTGGAATGGGCCGCATACAACTCCACCTGGCCGAACAATTAGTGATTGGTGTTGGCCAATAATCTATGAAGGGATGACAGATGTCAGACTAGATGAGTTAGTCTGTGTGTATTCTCCACCTCAGCTTTGCAGATCAGGGTTTGTGAGGCCATTTCTCGCGCGAATGGTTTGTGTTATTACTCATGTTATGGAGCACCCTTTCCCAGATTATTTGATGGCTGAAAAGCCTTGAAAATAGTTACTCTTATAGGAGACTACTCTATTAAGAGAGACTCCACGTCAAAGCTAAATTACCTTCGTGTGAGCAGAACTTTCATACCTCCACAAACCCCGCTGCTCATCAAGCTGTCCCTTAACAAGCGTAACCGACGTGTACTTGCGGTCAGGATGATTATATGGTATTCAGTCCAAACATGCCAAATGCCTACCCTTATATCCTACGCTTATACGCAGGCGTGTTCAAGTCTGTTTGGTTTCTGTGCGTGGAAAAGGAGAATACACCCTACACTAAGGCACTCGACTTCCTCAAACTCTGCCTCAAGAGTTTCGAGAGAATTACCCTTTCCATCTCCAAGATTGTTAGTCACATCCATTAGATTCTACGGCCACAGTGCCTACTGGCCAGGTATTCCGACCGTCTCTTACTAGCGCCATCGCTCCAAGAAGGATTCCCAGAGGTGAGAGATGCTTTTTTCAGGTTGCTAGGTACCCGTCCCTTCCCGCTGGTAGACAGGGAACATAATAGGGTGTGTACATGAGGGAGATTGAATTAAGCTTCTGATGTTCGCTGGCCGGAAGAGGAAATGGCTCGAGAATGGTGGCTGTGATACATGTTGTCCGGCTACGCAGCTCGAGTCGCCTGCTGCTACTTCGAGGCAATTGGGTTTATACCGACTAGAGTCAAATACTTGGCCAGGACGGGTGGCTTTCATGCATAGCACCAGGATAGTTCCTGGTGCCGACTCTGACATCCATATGCCGCTAGCCAGCATTGGCACGGAAGAATAGCAGGAGAACTTACTTTCTTAGGCATAACCAAAGAAATTGGCAGTCAATTATGAGGAAAATCAGGCTATAGAACCAGAAGAAGGCACCGACAGGGAGCTTTTCTTTACGCAAACTGGCTATTTTGAGCTAGGTAGCTTTGGGTAATCAATAACGAGAGACAAAGATGAGAGGGAAAGGTATGAACTCTATGTTTATGAACCTATGGTGGGGACTGCCAGTAGGACACACTGGAGGATAACTGAATTCAACAGGTTTTGAATTTCAGGTATCGTACACTATCATGCGCGTCCCTCCTATCGGACTATATCTGTTGAAGTTTGATAATACTAAAATGGCTCGTTTCACAATATGCAACGATCAAGGATACCCAGGAAGCAGAGATAACAGACACTACAGTCGGACTATATACGGACTATTAGTGTTTAACACGCTGTATAAGTCTATAAGATTTGCATTCTATATCTTGAGAGAACCCTGTTGGAGTACAAGGACTGACTACTGCCCAGCTGTGACTTCTTGATTTAGTGGCATAAGTGAACATGCTTAGAAACCCCACAACTGGCGCATTGTAACGAGTTTATGAATACTATCTTAAAAAGATATTATGAATACCTAAAATGTGCTTGAATAAGTTGTATCATTGGCTGACACAGAATAAAAAAATTACCTTTATTCAAATGTACTGTTGTACGGAGCATATTTGTATTCAATCAATCTGCTATTAATGGATTTAAGAATTGATATCAGAACGAGGTTTCACGAATAACTAGTATTAGCATTAACTTGGGACGCTGGCGTAAACCGCGAAAGCAATTAAGCACGGAGGGATCATCGGGATTAGAGGGGTGTCTCTGTCTTCCATTCAAAGCGGCTCCGTTGTATAGTCAAGATCGAGTTATCCATATACCAAAGTTTATAATGCCGCTTCGAGAATTGGAGGTCATCGATGAGACTTGGAGGCCGGATCGGGGAATAGGGTATAATCACGCTCTTCATTGTTATATCCTTGCTTGGCTTTGCTTCTTATGGACAGCGGACGGTGTGACTACCAAGCATGGAGTAATGAGTGACTTTTCCGGGGATCCTGGAGTTAGCTGAAGGCAAGATGGGAGGCAGCGGGAGAGTGCTGGTAGAAGAAAGAAAATATTTAGATGGCAGCTTACCCTTACTGAGCCCACGCTTTCGAATAGCGAAGCTTCAAGGTGCTAAGAGAATGTTCCCAGTGATAGAGGATGATCTTGAACAGAGGAGATGAACGAGGGACATCGGAAGACGTCGACAATGGACAACAGCCTTGACGGATAATGAAGCGAGAGAATCCCATTAAATGGTAGATGCCAAAGCACGAGTGAAGGGAAACGTTAGCAATGATTTAGACCTAGGTAAGCATTTGGACCATATAGGTATCTGACTCCAACAATTAGCAGATATCTCTCCCAAGGTTAAGGCTATATCAGTGAACCATCCAAACTATCAGATCGACTAAATGGTGTATTTATCATGCTAACCAGATTATAGTTATTCACAGACGCTCGCTTCAAACTTTGTACATCAAGAACAGACACTGGAGGCTAAAGAGCATTAAAACGGGCTATGCAGGATGATCATGGCAAGGAAACAAGGGTCAGTTCCCGATGAGCATTTCTGATTGCAAAATGCAGCAATATGGGATTAAGGAAACGTAAAGATGCTTTATAGACAAGTCGCTCTAACCTCCATTCCAAACTCCAATGAATGCGTATCAGAATTAGTCCGTACCGCTGTATATCATACCGGATTATCTTAATTCAAGCTGGTATTTGTTGTAAAATCGAACATGGCTGGGCTTTCCAATAATGCAAAGGATTCGTATCGTAGGCCTCGTTCGCGTTGATACTCTTCGGACCAGACAGGGACGGTACTGTTCCAGACCCGTCCGTATCGGTTAAAGAGCGAGCGCCAATAACATGTCTCCGCTGCTTTGGTGAGGTAACGTTCTCGGAAGGTCTTCACGTTGTTATTGGCGATGCGTTCAGCAGAGTCAGGATCGGCGAGCAGCGGTTCTAATTTATCCGATAAGTCGGAGAAATCGCGTTCTACCTCAACGTAGTTCTGATTCGGTCCACTTGGTGAAAGGAGGTAGTGGTGATGTTGAATATATTGTAGTTTATGTGCGACAATAACCGAGTTGCAAGCTTGGCGATATTTGAGCGAGGCAGAATAGGATCGACCTGTTTCAATAAGTAATGGTTCAAGACGGAAGAAAGGAGGAGGATCATTACCTTCGACATGTGCAATAAACATATACTTGCAATGGTCCTCCATCTTGATGATATTAGTCTTATCGCGCCAGTCCACCTGCTTCACATCGCCCCATGGCTTGTCACGCGAAGCTTCCAATAATGCGCGACGCAACTTGGGTGCAAAACTCGGCTTTCCCCGCCAAACGAGTTGCCTCTTCTTCTCTGACCAAGGTATATCAAGTCGCTTGATCCTCTCAACCACCTGGTCGTAGGGTCCGAGCATGTTCTGCGGCCGGTCCCACGCCCAGAAGCCAAAGTCCGGCATCAACCAGACTGCTTCCTCAACAGCAGACCGAGCAAATACCCAGACAGGGTTATCCGGGTTTGTCACATCCTCCACCTTATCCTCCACTGAGAATACAAATTCAATATCCCGCTGTGAGCCCCTGTCCGGATCGGCGACCAGCGCACGATGTATCGAACCTAGGACCGCGAGAATCTTCCTCCGATGGTCCTCACCTTTCGGAAAAGCTGACACCACATATAGCTCCCCGTTGTAGATAAATGCGCGGGCCATGCCATATTCAAGTCGAATGGCATCTAAGTCTTCCATAGCAAGTCGCCCATGCGATTCCCAGTATTTCTCAGCGCGCACAGGATCCTCAAACAACCCAGGGAAGGATGAATCGCATTGCGTACGATCAAGACCTTCGTTGCGAGCGTCGCGAACGTATTCAAATCGCCAACTCGACGACGGGTTGAGCTGCTTAATGAGGCGAGTCTGTGAACAGGAAAGACAACTGGAACACTCGAAGGTCGTGGAGGTTTGGCAGGCGCAGTGCCCTGCAGGGAGTAGTTGCGTAACAAGAGGGTGGATGTAGTCTCTATCGGAGTTTACGCCATACCAGATGACAAGAATTAAACTGAAGGATAGGGTGGCAATGAAACAAAGAAAATACAGGAGGACACCCCGTCGGGGGCGCCAATGCGAACAACTGGGTAGCGTCATCGCAGATGCGAAGGCGCGAATAGCTCTATACAGAAAGCTTGATTCATAACGGGTGGAAGGAGAAAAAGAAAAACAAAGCTGTCAGGGGCGTTGAGGCTCGCAAGAGAACACAAATTTGTAAAGTGGGACGTGCTTTGTTTCCCCAGCGAGGCAGCGCCGACGCGGGAAAGGGACGTTGATCCTTGGATTAGCTTGTCGCAGTGATTTCGAGGGGCGATCCTTCCTCTAAAGTAAATGATAAACAAGCAAAATGTGGATCAGCTGTCGTCATTACGTATGTAGACCATTCTTCATTGGGTGATGAAACAGGTACGTACGTACCACAGTAGGCCAGACTTGTCTGTCCGCCCGTTCGACACTAAACTGAGACAACTGGAGCCAGACTCAGCCCTGTTAGCCTATCCTTCATCCTTATTCCATTGGACTGAGACGGTAGAGCATCCATCATACTGTATAGGGTTTCCTTCCTTGGTCCGTCCCTCGGTTCGATGTTTCTAAGAATATAATCGCATATACGCCGATCGGTTTAAGTCAACAATAAATGCGCGCAAGTCAGATAGAAGTCGCTAAGAATCAGTTGATACATATTTGTGGTCGGTCCCATTGTTGTTACAGTTACATCTAACATTGATAGAATATCAAAGCGATTGAAGCCATGCAAATGACCAGATGTCAAGATGTTAAGATGATGTCAAACGATTAAAAGAAGAAGAGGGGAAAAAATCCGGAGATGCGCTGGTCACCTGCTGCGAGTCACGAGACTTTGCTTGACCTCACTCATCCTTATATGCGACTTTCTATTTGGAGAAAAGTGCATTTCTTTCATTTATTCGATGCAAAATTTTTACTTATGACCGCACACAGTCTCAGCCCCTTGTCCAATCCATGCCCAATATGGACGGAAGAGCCGAGACAAGCAGTCACCAGATTTGGGGTCAGGATCGTATAATTGATGGCAGAAAGAATTGAATCGGCGCGTTAAACAAGTGGAGAATTCTAACATTGAATCTACAAGCGTATACAGAGTAGCTAAGCTTTCTAGGCATTCCTCCATGCCGCGCCTTTCCACATTACAGCGATGACACCCACGTATAATATGATACTCACTATCGCAAGAATTGACCAGGCAATTCCATATGTCGTCTCATTCGCCAGCGGAATCTTTGTTAATCAGTTAGCAGACAGAGAATAAGTTCGCTAGCCGGAGAAGTAGACCCACCATATAAAACCTCAATGGAAAAGAAAACATAAGTCGTCCAAAGTTAAGCAGCGCAGAGATCTCAGCAGCGTTGGCATCGTAACAATCAACCAAATACCCAAAAATGGGCGTGGACACGATCTGGAGACCGAAAGCTGTGGTGCCAATACCGGCCACTGGACCAGCCCAATGGGTATGATACTGGAGACAAACGCCTTGCATGATGACTCCTGCAGGAAGGAAAGACGTGCCGATCCATGTGGCATGGAGTCGAGTTTCGGGATCGGCGTATCCGTGCTGTTTCCTGGCTAGATAAAGCATCTCATCGCTCATGGCGCCGGATAGAAATTCTCCGAGTATTGAACCGATGGTCGCTGGGATGCTTATTGCCATTCCTATTTGGCATATGTTGAAATGGTATATTTCTTGAAACGCCATTGGGCCTGTTATGTGGATTAGGGCAGTGCCTAATCCGAAGGCGATGCTGTAGTATAGAGTTGTTACGACGATGGTTGGGTACTTCAAGAGGGAGATGCTATTCGCGATGCTGGCGAATCTCATTTCATACGTTGGTCGTGCTGCCGTAAATCCTAAAATTCGTATCCAAGAGCTCTTCTTTGCAGAAGATGCCAAAGGATTATCACGTTGGTATAAAGTTTCAGGGAGACAAAGCATATTGATCGCCCAGATAATTCCCATAGAAATAGCTGGGACCCAACAACACCATCTCCATCCGATATTCTTGACTATAAACCCCCCAGCAAAGGTAGCGACGTGGGCGCCATTCGCCACACTGAACCTGTTAGTGGGTAAAATCGACGGTGATAAATGGCAACATACAAAAGCAAGTATATACCCATAAATCTATTCTCATTAATAAAGGCTACAACCACTCTGGCTGAACGGTCACTTACAATCCCCGCTGATGCACGAAAAACAAATCCGTTACAACAGCAGCGCCAATAGCCATCCCAACAGAAGACCCAATTCCAACACAGGCTCGCGCAACGAGGAATGGCGTCCAGGATTCACAGACAGCACAGACAGCATTTGCAGCTACCCCGACTGCTGTAGCGATTAGATATACTGGGCGACGGCCATATATATTCGACATTGGGGCGTATATCAAAGGAGCGAGGCCAGCGAAGATTGTAGCGATTGTTGTGCTGTAGGAGGCCTCCTTCACTGTCACGCCCATGGATTCAGCGAGCGGCATGTATGCCAGACTCTGTGGATATATTATAATTAGATTTGTTTACCTCCGTATGAAGGTAGGACTAGGTTACGATTATTTCTTGGGAAAACAGCCCCATGAAGGCTGATATTGAAACCTGGATATGGATAGCGAATTTCACCCATGGTTGCCAGATGAGCGGATCTGTTGTGCATTAATACAAACTGTTTTGTTCTAGATGCCGCTGGCCACATACCCAGTTGGCTATCAGAAGGTTGAGGTTCCAGAGGTAATCCATGGGAATCAAGCTTGAGTTTTCCTGCATGAATAAATGGCTCTGATGGTTCTTCGCCAAAATCTGTATATTCATTCGAAGCAGGGTTATTCGTCCATCCTTGGGGAAATATAAAACTAGGCGACATGATTATGTTGATATATTTTGTCGGTCACTTTCGTAAATTATTCTAGGATTCCTTCTCATGAAGTAGTTGGTTTTCTTCTGTTGGAGAATTTTCGCCCCGCGGTCTAGTCTGTCATCACGCTAGCTGGAAAGAGGCAGTATGCCAATCACAGATAGATCCCGCTAGTACATTTCATTAATCTCTGCATCAATTCAGAATACCCCTTCGCTTGTTGGTATCTGGTATATAGACGGGAAATGATCCCGAATCTGTATATCTGTACGCATTCATGAATTTAACGACGCTGGGCTCTTTTGCCAGTGAGCTATTCAGGCATGAGATCGGAAACCTCCGAATACCCGTGTGACAAAGTGATCTTCGAGACAGGATGGACGATTTCTTAAAATTCAGGTCCAAGCGTATCTCCTTCACTGACTCCACGTATTGTTTATCCCATATTGTTGAGACCGTGACACCTTACAAACCATTTTTGGCATCGATCGGAAAACTCCGAACCCTTTGATCCGCAATGCGGAGATAAACATGGAGAACAAATCTCAATCCCTTTAGGACAGAGCTTGAACTGTCCACGATCATGTCGTGCAAAGCCTGAGCCTCGGCTGAATCGTCATCACAAGAGCAGAAACAATAAAAAGACAAGGAGATCCCAATAAAGTCGGGACACTGAAGGTACCATTTTATTCCATTTTTTTAAACAAGATGCGACGTCATAAACTTGCGAAGCAAAGAGACCTAATCGTCAAATTTACCACACAGGCTCAAGAAACAATCACAAACGAATACTCGTGTCGAACAGTCACAGGACAACGAACCTGTATCCTTATACCTTGCCCGACCTAATGACAGGCCTGACAACCTGCCTCGAAACCCCAAACAAAAAACAACCCCGATTCCCAGGCTTCGAACATATCGGTATCCGAACATGGCTTTACACCCCCGAAAATGCAAACGCAGGTGAACTAGTGATAATCTGCAGCTGGCTTGGTGCTATGCCGCAGTACATCACTAAATACATCTCATTACACCAGCAAATCGCACCCCGGGCACGCATTCTCCTAATCGAATCTAACATCCGAATCTTAGCTAGTCCGTATATATACCAACGGGCCGCGATCCAGCCCGCTGTTGAGGTGGTGCGGGATTCAATGCTATTAGCAGCGACTGCGTTCAAGAATCCGGTTCCGCCGAAGATTCTTTTACACACCTTTTCGAATGGTGGTGCGAATTCTGCGACGCAGTTGCTTCTAGCGCTTCGGAAACAGGTCCGTGAACCTCTACCGCTGATTGGACTTATGCTGGATAGTTCCCCAGCTAGAGTGAGATACTGGCGCGCACACAGAGCTATGGTATTTTCTTTATCTCCAACGACACGAATCCCGGGAACTTTCGTGGTACACGGTATGCTGGCCGCGTTATATGCATGGATTGCAATGGGGAATGAAGATCCAGCTCGGCTGATGCGGCGGACACTTCTCGATGATTCGGCTCTTCAGCCTGATAAAAGGGACGGAGCAGCTCAGGTGTGCTATTTATATTCGGAGACGGATAAGATGGTCCATTGGCAGGATGTCTGGGACCATGCTTGGAATGCAAGGCTGAAAGGGTGGGATGTTGAGGAGGTTATGTTTGAGGGTACCGATCACTGTGCTCATTTGCGTCAAGATGAATCGCGGTACAGACAGGCTGTGGAGCGGATGTGGAATGGGGATGGAGGGACGGGGAAGGTGGAGTCGAAGCTCTGATAAAAGGGGTCAGTGGACATATTGTTTTATACTTGGACTCCTGTACGCACCATACATCGCACGCTGAGATTGTGGGATTGTCCTGGGATCAGTCAAATAATGAATCCCCGGACTAAGGCCAGTACGAGGAAACGACTCAGGTGAGGCATACAAAGGATATGAATCGATTCTCCCTGATCCGATATCGAGACCTTCGTGCCGACTTCCCCTTGGTTCCAGGTGAGATGTTAAGATTCCCGAATCATGGAACCGAAAGCTCCTTCTGCTGGACCTGGGCCACTGAGTTACGTGTGTCCTGAATATCGGGGGTTCCGTTGGCACTGCTTGTTAGCTACCAATGGATTTCATTCTGTACAGAAGTCCAACACTTGTAAATACTGTATAACTAATTCCATCATCCATTTCATCCTATCATACTTTGACTTGTAACCAAAAGGTGTATCCTCTTCTGGAAGAACTTTTTCAATCTGCCGAACCGGAACCTCCCGGCGACCAGAGTTGAGTCGTTCCCAACCGTTGTAAGATATTGGTTGTTGCTCGGTCTGTTGGAGATACCAATTAGAAAATTCCTCGAGCTCATTCATTGGACATAGAGCTGGCGTTAAAAGACTTCGGGTATAAAGCCGGCTAATCAGCCCTAAAATAGGTATAGAGAACGACCTGGAAATTGGATTGTAACGCAGAACAAAGTCGCTGAAGGGTCTAGGAAAGCTTTGCGACTGAGAAGCTTGTATGGGACCATGAAAATACAGGATCTGGCTCGCAATTCTTTTAGTCGATGAGGAACAACAGAAGCTAGGAAATCGAACCAGTGGAGGAAACGCCATGACCTGGACTGTAACTTCTTAATCTCAACTACTACAAGGTACTCTGCGTTCTGGGAATTTCATGCCTCAGGACGGAAGGTCTCTAAGGAAAGAAGCATCGATCTCAATTGCGCTGCAGTCGCTCAATTCATAACAACCGCATATAGAAATCCTATGTGAGAACATATATACCTACTTCTCTAGCTGGGGAACTCAGTAGTGTCTTTGGAATTATTTATTTACATAATCTGGGTCCAGGATCAGAGTTGGGAGGGAATCCTCTCGCTTATCACTGCAATGCTTCATGATTTCCCGATTAGGAAGGAATAGGGCTAGGAGCATCTCGCTTATTCTGTGATCCTGGCGACTGTCTAGCCAATCACCCTTTGACTCTCTCGCTTGCATCTTCTTTGATTCTGATCTCAAGGCTGATTGGACTGATTTGGGCAACAAGCGATTTACTGATCCTGATCCAGTTGATCCAGAGAGTCCCAGGATCACCCCCAGGTCTATAAATACTGACCGTTTTCTTCCTCTTCTTCTTCTTCTTCCTCTTCTTCTTTCCTTCTTTTCCTTTTTTCTTTTTCCTTTTACCACAGACTGACTTGAATACGCGTTCTCTCAACATCTTTTCTTACTTCTGACAGACCGATTCAAGTTCAGTCTTTTCCATTTTCGGCAGAGCATCCTTGAATACGCGTGTATGCAACAACTTGTTTGTTCCATCAGAGCTGTTCAGATGGGCCTGTCGAGATTGGGTTTTGCTTGCATACCTGTATGCAACTCTTTTTTTTTTATCTTTGGACCCTTTTTTTCCGTAAGGGTTGAGATTGTGTAGTTTGGTCTTGGCCACCCTATTCACTCCCGCTGTAGCTCCGGGCTGGACTCACTTGCTCAATCACCTTCGTTGGTTGAATGACATGATGAATCTGCTCTCTCTGCCCCCCTCCAGTGATGAGCTCACACCTCAACGTGGTGCTGGAGTCTAGTAGCCCTTCTGGGTGAAGCTAAGATGAGCTCTTTCGTAGGTAGATATGCAGTTAGAAATACAGTCTGGTCTTTGATTAACAGTCTCTCTTTGTATGACTTGACTTGATACCTGAGTAAGTACATCTCATGTCAATATGTTGTTGTGCTCTTGCTTTGTATACATATCAATCTAGTGTAGTTCTTCCCTGATACCATATTCCATTCAACAATCTCTTCCCTACTATACAACAATTCATGTCTATTTCTAAATGAAAGATAAAACACAACTACTTAGCTTTCTGTCTACAGTATCTATATCATGTTGATATGTCTCTCTTCAACGGGAAACATCCCAGCCCTCTTACTGTCCCTTCAACTTGGATCCTGTTGACCTCCTATCTATCAACATCTACAGAGCTATTTCTCTCACTGAGCTGCCGACCGTCTCAAATCTCGGGGAAGACAATCGCAAGCAAGTAATCGAATTATATCAACCCTCCAATACCCGCCCATAAAGTACTCTGCTAACATTGCTTTTTGTTTATAGTTACATAGTCACCGATTCTGAACCAAGTTTTGAAATATATGCCTTCGCTATACCGGCTTTGTTACATGGTTTCTATGGTTCAGTACTGTACATCCTTTGAGTACCGGTGTTTCATTCTAAAGGCATGTCGGGACAGGACACTACAAGGCAGGCCATGTTCCACTCATGCTCCTATCAGGGCCTGTCCTTCTTTGCTTACAGGATCTCACTGATATGATAGCCCTTCGGCAAGTTATAGCAAGCGCGGCGGTTCCTCGAGTTTTATACCGGTCAGCGCCATACTACAATCGTGGACAGTTGTCGATCCTTGGAACTTTCGACTTCTTCCTTTATTTCCATCACCAATAAAACTGATATTCCGAATGAGACCATCATGGAAACGCCTCGGTGTCGTCGTTTAGCCGTCGTTTATCTTATTCGAGAAAGAAGCTGATAAGGGGAGTTTGGGGATGAACTTGAACCTCAGTAAGTGTGACCTGGTATCATACCACCTCATATTTCTACCGAATAATCATATCCAAGCAGCGGCTGGTTGGTTGGAGTGGATAATGGGGTGGGAAGGATGCTGGATAGGACTGGATCTGGTTTTCGGCGGCTTCTTGGATGGATGGGCGACATTGTCGGGTGCCATGGATAATCACTGCCCCTAGATCTATCTAGGACGGTAGATATAACATTCACAAGTATGTTTCGCTGCTGGTAATAGAATACCCGTAGGATATACTGGGTACACATTGGAGTCTGGAAGAACACAGGTAACTGGATGCAAATGGCACTCCAGGATACATTCATTCCATTACGACACCTATAAGGTAAGTTCGTATTAATTCTACTTGGGGATAACATGAAGAAGAGTACATATCTCGTCGTGTACGTGCGTTTTATAGCAGTTGTTGTGGCTATTTGAATACAATGGCTGGATTAGGATTGTGGAAAATCAGTAAAGATATCCTCTGTATATATACGATTGTCAATTTTGGTGTCCAAGGGACGTCGTATCTATAAATCTATACTAGTCGTCTGTAGTAAACATATATGTTTCGCGATGTGAAGAAGCAGTACGGCATGGCTACACTGACTCCAGAGACATATACCTTCAAACCCGCACCAGAATATAGCATACAATCATACATCAAACCAAATCAGCATCATGCCCAAACATATTTAACTTCTATCAATATATTTTCCTTTAGATTCCATCAACCGAGCCCTCCGGACAGAAATCACGTCGACGTGATGTAACCAAACCTATCTGTCACCAAACTCATCCACGCCTCTGGCCGCTCCGATTCTCAATCCTCCTTACTAACTACCTGGATATCTAGTATACTAGCACAATGCACATCCTACCAATAGCAATCACCCTCCTGGCGACCTACCTCGCCACTCCCGCCCTCTCCCACAGTTGTCCCTACCCTAAATTGGTGACCGCATACTGCTGCAAAACAACCGCCCTGACTATCGTCCAACCGCACCCGGAACAGGATTTAGGGATTCATCTTGGTGAAGACTGTACTCTCCCTTCTACCTCTGTTCTGCCTTCTGGCGTAAGTTTTGGGCGTGTTGTCGTGCTGATAACTTGTTTATTGGCAGGCGAGAGAGCAGATGACCCGGATAACTTCGAATGCGCAAATATGGGACCGATGGGGCGGTGGCAGCCTGGCAGCCTTTTTGTGGGTTTAAGGAGGTGGGTTCATACTCTCTTTCAAATTGCTATCATGGCTGGAGGTGAATCGGGGGAATTGGTTGAGGTATCGCAGTGGTGTTCCTACACTTGGCTGACAGGAAGTATATGCAGCACAAAGAGAAAGGCCCTAAGAGGAAGGGACGGCATAGGAATTCGAAGATTAATATCATTGGGTATCGGTTGATGGACCCAACTCGGGAGTTGGAATTTGGAGAAGATAAGACAGAGAAGGTTCTTGGGGAGTAGGTTATTAGAGATATGATATTTAATAATATAGCTCCGATGTATGACTACCTATGAGAGGATGGCTTCTCTCTGCGTTGGAACTTGGAGAGTATTGTCGACAAGGTACAATACCTGGGCATATAATCCGAGAAATGAATGCAATTGATGACAGTAGTATAAGGATCTTCTATGTTTATTCCATTGACTTGACGCTAGCTCTATATAGGTAAGAGAAATAATATAGCATGATCATATCTACACCACAAGCCCACGACCCTCACTTCTCCTAATAGATATTCATTGAGCCACGAATTAATAAGAGAAGAGGATCGAATACCTAGTAGGAAGGTGATAGTATAGAGTAGTTCTTCCCATTAATAGTTGTATAAGATGTAAACAATGCGGATGAAAGTGGAAGGATCATCTTCGAAAAGGAAGGAACGATGAAGGCGCTGGGGTAATTTGGCTTCTGTAGGTATGCACGTACATAAGGCCTACGACATGAGTAATGTTGTATATCTCTTGGGTATTGTATGAACATGGAGGTATTTGTTCTTCTATATGTTCAGGACTGAAGGTAGTAGATGGTTACTAGGTATGAAATAGGGCAGTTCCAATACAATAAATCTAGCCCAAAACGCCGGAATAGACATAGAACAGCTCTGGTATCTATAGAAGTAGAAGTGTGTTGATATAAAATACACTCCAATCCAACGGGACCTAGTCAATCAATCAACCCCATCCTATCCAACGCCAACGCAATGCAGAATTCCAAACCAGTCAGCCAACCATAACGCTCTAACTGAAGAACATTCATCTATACTACTCTCTCGTCACTGTCTACTATGGCTCCTCCCATGTCTCCCCCTTCCACGACTAACCGGCGGAACCGGTGTCTCACTAATTTCCATCTCAGGACTCATACTCATAGCCGCCGGTGGACGACGCTGCCGAGTGCCTCTTACTCTTCCAAGAGCCTGCCGTAAAAGCCCATCTGCTTCGTCATCTAATTCCATTTCAACTCGATCTTCAACCGTCTCTGGTATGTTATTTGCAGGTTGGTCAGTCCATTCATCTGAAAATGGTTCTGATGTACTACGGCGTCGTGATGGATCATCTGTGATAGCTCGTTTGCCCTTATCTCGAGAACGTGACGAGCATCGACTACCTCCGAATGTCTGCGAGCCCTCGTCTGACGCGTATTTCTCTCTATCACGGCCTTCTAATGCCAGATCTCCAATGCCCGGGAGAGCAGTGTACCCGCTATACCCGCTCCACCGGCTGCGTCGCCGCCGCCACTAGCACCAAGGACGCGGACTGCTTCGTGGAGGGTTGTGACTGCATCTAGAGTTCGACCGAGTTCGAGCAAAACTAAACCGCGAGATGTGTGAAGTGATCCGATTAACCCTCGGTCTTCATAACCCCCTACTCCAGATGAAGCAACCCCCGATGCACTGCCGCCGCTGCCGCCTAGAAACGGGCTGTAGCCCAAGCTTGCACCTCCAGCGCCAATTCGGAGACATTCGTCGAATTCATTTAGTGATTCGAGGAAACGCCCTACACGACGGAGGGCATGACCGAGATTCGCTCGGGTGGCTACCCAGGCTCCGGGTTCACAGTGGAGGGAAGATGCCAGGGCGAGGGATTGACGGAAGAGTTCGACGGCACCTTCGAGATGGTTCTGGTGGTATAAAACGACACCTAGCTCGTTGAGTACCAACGGGTCCCCTCCTAACGCCGGTAGTCCGCTGGATGGATTAGTGGGGGCTGTAAAATTCGAGTCTGATCCAGAGCCTGTAGACATGGAGTATGCTGCACACAGATACTCATGCGCTAGAGACATGTTATTCAGAGCCAAATGCTGCATACCAAGGAAAAGCTGTGGCAGATGGCTACCCTGGAACAGGCGAGCTGCCGTGCTGTATGCAGCAATAGCTTGATCATGTTCTCCTTCAGCAGCGAAGGTATGGGCGAATCCAATCCATGCTGGGGCTGAATGTGGGTTCATGAGAGAAGCTTTGGAGAAGTAGCGTCGGGCTTCGGCAATTTTCGATACGGATAGATAATACACACCGATGGCCAAGTAAGTATACGGTTCTTCCGGAGCGTGGTCAGCCAATGTATGAGCGAGAAGAAAAAGCGAGTTTGTAGCTCCCGTTTCGTAGAGACAGGCTAAATGTAGAGGATATAGAGCGGGCGGGTGTCCAAGGTGAACTTGGGCAGGTGAATTTGCGGCTGTTGTTTGCGAAACTTGGGCCGTTGACAAGACAGAAGAAGTCAGCTCAAGCGCTTCGGCAAATCGACACTGAGTAAACAGCGTCTCAGCACGCGATAGGAGAATATCCGGGTTATCAGCAAGGTTATAATGTGTCGACAAAGTCTCAGTAGCATCGTTGAGAACAGCAGGCGACGAGTATTTTGACAGACGTGTAGTATACAGCATTTTCGTAAAATGAGCCGCTTCCTGTGAAACAGCGGGATCAGGAGAAACGACCGAGTCAAAATCAAGCGACTCGAGGAATTCAAATTCCTCATTCGGCGTCATGAGTGAGTTTTTCATCAACTGGTCGAACGCCTCAAAGCACTGGACATCAATACGAACAGCGTCCTTATAGCATTCACGAGCCCGATCGAATGCGTTCTGTTTCGCAAAACAAAGTCCCCTCAAATAGCACATTGCAGCCTCGAACCGGATATTATTGGAATCCTCCCTCTCTCGCTCCTCGCTGCGGTCGATTCGCGACGCGGCAGTTTTGCCATTTCGAAGCGTGACATGGCTCGAGCCATTGACATGCTGCAGTTTGCGACGACTGCTTGTGCTGCGAATAAGATGTGTTGGGTTATGGTCTCCGAGGATTGAAAGGGCTTGTTCAAATTGGTTCTGTTTGATGTAGCAGTGGGCGGCGAGGTATCGACAGGCGGTACTTCGAGAGATGAGATCTTTTCGGGAGAGAAGGGCCAAAGCGCGTGTAAAGTTGTTGTTGGAGAAATGGACTTGAGCTAGCCAAAAGGCATCGGAGTCGCTGTCTTTGGCTTGTTAGATTGGTTTATTCAAGGAGAAAGCGACTTACTTGTAAGTGCAAGGACCTTGTCACCAATGTAGATAGCTGCATCGTGCTGACCTCTATTTAGCGCATCCTGCCGCCAGGAGCGCAAGAACTTCTCCATAATATCACCACTTCTGTCAGGATCGATTAGAAGACCACCGCAATCGTAGACATGGAGCGGAGGTTGGTGGAGGAACGGCTGCGTATGAACCTGAGGACAACGTCACTGGAAATAGAGGGAAATGCGAGAAAACACCAAGCTAGAAGAGAGTCGGAATAGTATGTAAGCCTAATGCTCAAAGAGATACAGGAGTGTAAAAGAGTAATTCAACTGTTTGTTTGGCCTGATCGAACTGCGATCATCCGCGATTTTGCCCTTTTGGGTTGAATGAGTTATGCGTATATTATATAATTCAAATTCATGCTGAGTCACTATTCCAAGGTTATGTAGGTAGCTCCAACTTTATGCCAAAACTTTATGAACATAATGACTAATGTCACCTGATTTATGCAGTTAGTATCAATCCATTTCGACTTCGACTTCGACTTCAACCGCCACAACATTCGACGCCAGCTTCTTATCACTTCTGACCATCGCTTCAATACTTTGCACTGTTATTTTTAGCCGCAGCCACCAGTCACCCCAAATACCCGTCTAAACCGACCCAGCCGCCAAAATGTCCGAACGCAAGGTCTTGGTAAGTCGTCCATCTCCCAGCTTCAGAAACCCTCAAAATTAACAAAATCCTAGACCAAATACTACCCCCCAGACTTTGACCCAAGCGCCGTAAAACGAACCCCAAAGCACCTCCGTCCAAGCGGTCCGAAACTCCTAACCGTCCGTCTCATGGCGCCTTTCTCGATGAAATGCACGCAGTGCGGTAAGCACCACTTGACTCCCAAACAGCGTCAAACATACTAACGTATAATAGGGGAATATATATACCGTGGCCGAAAATTCAACGCGCGAAAAGAAACAACGGACGAAAAGTACCTGTCAATCTCAATCTTCCGCTTCTATATTCGCTGTACGAGATGTTCAGCGGAAATAACATTCAAAACGGATCCCAAGAATATGGACTATGTTTGTGAAAAGGGGGCAAAGAGGAACTTCGAGCTTGGAGGGATCAATCTGGGGAACGGTATAATGAGACCGAGGAAGAAACATTAGCGAGACTTGAACGGGAGGAGAATGAGGAGAATGAGAAGGCTGAACGGGATAAGATGGAGCAGTTGGAGGAAAAAATGCTTGATTCGAAACGCGAGATGGCTATTGCAGATGCGTTGGATGAGATTCGGACGAGGAATGCGAGGATAGAGAGGGGTGGAGCGTTGAGTGAGGAGGCTGCGCTGGCGGGAGTTAGAGATGTGGTTGATGAGGAGAGGGAAAAGGCTGAAAAGGAGGATGAGGAGATGGCTAGGAGGGCTTTTATGACTGATTCTGGGGAGAGGGTTAAGAGATTGGTAGAGGAAGATGGAGATGATGTCAATGGGGAGAAGAAACAGGAAATGCCTCCTCCACCTTCATTCGCGAAGGTTAAAAAACCCAAGAAGAAGCCCATGGTCAATAGCTTGGGGATCAAGAAGAAGTCTCCGTTGGTTTAAACTTGTATATTATCGGCTGGGTGGCGTTTGGTTTCGCATACGTT
The DNA here is from genome assembly GCA_003589665.1 of Aspergillus sclerotialis. Taxonomy (NCBI): domain Eukaryota; kingdom Fungi; phylum Ascomycota; class Eurotiomycetes; order Eurotiales; family Aspergillaceae; genus Aspergillus; species Aspergillus sclerotialis. The sequence continues at coordinate 12,986 of MVGC01000173.1, read as the reverse complement.
TATTTTATGGCAGTCTACGAACAGAATCATGAAGCATACATACAATACAGAACTGATAATTGCTAAAGCTAGAATAAAACCATCCCACTCAGACATGAATACAAATGCAGAAAAGATATGTAAAGCAAATAAAAAAGCAGAAAAGCCCATAATAGTTCCTCCCAAATTCATCCATCCGAAGCGCCATGCTATAGAATACACCCAGTCATTAACCCTGTCCTTGTCAACCGCCATCCACGATATCAATAATCAGTAAAACAAGCCAGCAGGAAATGCAGTAAATAAACCAGACGAAGTTCAGAGATAAGGCATCCATAAAGCATCACAAGAAGCCAAATGGAGCGGGTTCACAGCCCTGGAAATCAAATCCACCGTTGTTTGATTAGCAGGGAGATTCCCCTCCGGCGGACTAGCAAGGCTAACAGCACGATTCACAATGATATCGCTATTATTGTAAACCAAATCCCGTAGTTGATGCGCAGGCAACGGACTGCGATGTTGAGCCGTAGCCCAGAACATCATCTCATCGCGAACAAAGATGCTAAGCTGCTGCTCCAGCTCATGGCGTGGTTCAGTTAAGCATCGGGATATCGACATCAACGCACATGCGAACAGACCCTCTGTTGCAATTGGGCCCATGAGTGTTTGGATGTTGGGCGTTAGGCGGAACGGAACTTGTTCGGGGTTGTAGAAGAAGGCTTTGTTCGGGTTGATTGTTGGGATTAATTCCGTACCCCAGAGGTCGCCAGTTGCGCGGGAGACGAGGATCTTGTTCGGGTGTCGGTTGCTCATGTGCATCATGTATGTCATGAACGCGAGAGCTGCGTATTGGTAGGCGAATTGTCGACGGAAGAGCCAGAAGTCTGCGAACGTTGGGTACATCTGTTGGAAGTAGTCCAACATGACTGTGTTCGGGATCCATTTCTCTTGAATAGCCGTGAGGATCTCAGTGCGGAGAATCTGCTGTTGCTCCGGAGAGCGCTGGGAAGTGTTAGTAGATGCTACTTGACTGGGGTGTAATGAACTTACACTCTGTTTCGTCTCAGCCAATGCCCTCATTTTCTCCATTGTAAACAGAACCGGATCATCCCTGTTGATACCCACGCGCCGACAATAATCCTCATAAATGCCTTGCATAGAGACATACGACGGATCATCCTTAACAAGACGAATATGAGGAGCCAGCGGCACCATAAGAGGAAGATGGAAATAGAGATTCCGGCGTCTACTCTCCTTTCTCTTGCCAAGCAGCCCGTTGAAAATCCGGAACAATTGAAGAATACGCTCTTCGCGTCTGCAATGACGAGCAGCCGGATGCTGGACGGCGAAAGGATGGATGCTACCATCATGGCCACGGATCCTCAACCGACGATGACAGACACCAATACCGCGAACCAGATCAATATCCGGTAAGAACCTATCAATACGGACAAAGTCCTGGTTCTTATCCTTGTGCAGCAGATATTGACCCGGTACTTCGACCTCGTCGAATTTAAGGAACCGGAATTCGCTGAGGTGCGGCGAGTACACTTCCAAGAACTGCACCTGAGGGCGGCGATCGAGCTTCTCTTCGAACTTGTCACGCCAGCGGCGTAGTCTCTGGATGTATTCGTACATTGTTGGTTTCTTGACGACAAAGTCAGCCTCAAATGATTTGCGAATGTGCGCTGGTAGTATGGTTTCGGCGAAGCGCGTGATGTTGGCTTCAGTCGGTGCGGGTAGCTTGAAGTCTTGCGCATAGGATCCTGGCATGCGACCAACATACGACAACCCATCGTTGAGAAGAGCAACAATAAGACGATATGCATCTTCATCAGGAGGACATTTGAAGTTCTTGTGCACCTGGTCAACCATAGTTTCCATAGATAGCGCGAGCAATGGGAACGCTGTTTTGAGTCCAGACATGATCTCATCCGAGTACTCCCATGGCTTCTTAAGTGGCTCCTTCTCTGCTTCACCAGAGGTCTGGTTCTGGTTCTGGGCCGGTACGCCGTTTGGTCCAGGAGCTTGCTGTTGACCTTGTTGGGCCTGTTGTTGCATTGGACCCTGGCCTTGGCCTTGTGGTTGCACTTGAGGTTGACCCTGTCCCGGTCCTTGAGTTTGAGGTTGTGCTTGTCCTTGAGGCTGGGGGTTCTGAACTTGTCCCTGGCCCTGTCCTTGAGACGGTGACTGTTGCTGCCCTTGCTGCTGTGCTTGGTTTGGACTCTGGTTCGGAGTAGGCCCAGTAGGCTGAGGCTGAGGGGGCGCTGGATTCTGCTGACCCTGATTCTGCTGCTGTCCTTGAGCCCGTGGCGAAGCATTAGGAGGCTGAGCATTCGCATTCTGCGCCGGCGACCCATCGCCCTGAGGTTTCGGAACTGGCGACTGCTGGTGCTGTGCCTGCTGCTGCTGTCTAGCCCGATTGATTTTCTCCTGTTTTTGATCATGCTGCTTCTTAATCCCAAACATATCCTCCCTATTCGTCCTAAGGAGGAAGAACAAAGCCTGCGGATAAAGCTTCGCAATCTTAACCAAGACAGCCTTGCAAAGTCTCGCCTCCCGATGCGAGAGACTTGTCAAAAGCTGCGGGATAAACGTAATCCAATACCAGACCGGGGTATCACCCTTGAAATTCTCAAATGCACTAGCCACTTGTCCTTCGTCATTATCCAGACTCAGTAGCCAGAGAATCCGACTGAGTAGTTTGCGCGACTTCGCATTCTTATACAGTCCCGCGGCCTCGAGGTAACAGCTGACGGCATTACTGGCTAATTCGTAGTCGTTTGGATCGGCTTTGAAGCGCTGGTCGCTGTATTGACCCCATTCGGACCAGGCTTTTGCGAGACGGAGATCGTAGTACAGGGCTACGCCGAAGGCTTCGTTCGCTTCATTGACGTGGTTAAGCTTGGCCAGGAACATGCCTTTTAGGGTGTAGAATTCTGCCTTTTGCTGCGGCCCGAAGTAGTTGAGGTTTGTGTTGTTGATCACGTCTAGACCGCTGTTGAGTTCTTTGGGGTTCTGGTAGTGACATTTAGCTTGTTCGCGGAGCTTCAAGAATGCCTCTTGGATCTCGATATTTGGCAGTGTGTAGATCCGACTTAGCTGGTTGATGCAGACTTCGGGCATCTGGTGCTTGCGAGCAACATGTGCAAATCGGTTGATGATCCATGCTGTCTCATGATAACCCCGGTAAGCATACGAATTGCTAGCCACATTATTCGTCTGAGGAGGCAAAAGACCAAGGTATGTAGCGTTGATCAACTGGAAAATATGTTGGCGCCACGTAACAAGATCCTGCCAGGCATTGATATCATCCCAGAGATTCGGCAGTCTGTCTCTCCAAGTGCCCAGCAAAAGCTTGAGTTCAGCCGACTTGGTATCCAAATTGCGCTCATCTGTCTGTGCCAAACTAGCACAGATATGGCTCGCATCATGCAACTCAACCAGAAGCTGGAAATGTTGCAATATCGGCATGTGCGCATTTGTAATTTTCTTCGGGAGCTGCAGCCACTTCCGAATAGCAAGCTGAATGGATTCATCGCAAACACCGTTGAACTCCTGAACATTTTCCTTCTTATTATGCATTTGCAGGAGAGCCATGAAGGCTTGGAAGAATGTTCGTCGTGGTGTTGGGGCATCGGAGACAGACTTGATAAGCGACTCAAGCTGCTCTCGATTTGCTTCGCTTTGCCAGTTTTCAACATTTCTCCAAACAGCTTCTAATAGGAGATCGTTCAAGTTCTCATGCTTAGCGAAATCGCTGAGGATCTCCCATTGCTGGAGTTTTTGCGCACAGATGAGCCAGTGGTCTTCCCAAAGATAATATTCGCCTTGTGAGAATGGCATTGCCCCGGAGCGGGCTTTGATTTGGGCATTCTCGTAGAGTTGCTGCGACTTATCCCACATTCCTTGCTGCTCATAAGAAAGACCAGCGTTCGATTCAACAAACTTGCATCGGCGTCGCCAGGTTCCATAGAAGAAATCCTCTTCCTGTAATCCAGCATATACCTCAACCAATGCATCAAGATTACTCTCCCGAACAGTAGGGGTATCAATGATCGGACTGATGGCACTCTCTTCCAAGTACGACGCCGCAATATACCAAGCATCGTAAGTGCGACTGAGATACTTCATCACATGGGGTGGAATCTTGAACCTTGGCTTTGCTCGAATCGCACCCTCAAGTAAAGCTTGCACAACGTTCGGTCTCTTGTCAAGTTGTCGCTGGTGGTATTCACGAGTAAGCAGAGTCACCATCCCCTTCTCAAGATCGATCCGATCTTCCCTGGAGAGAGTAGACCAGAAGAGAGTGAAAAGCGTGGTCCAAAGCTTGTACGCAACATTCGAATCGGTATGTTGCAATTGGCACAATGGCTCCATTAGGTCCCGGACCTTCACATCACCAATCTCAGAAACGAATCGCCTTCGATCTGATATGAAAGACTCGAGCTGGCTGTCAACCATAATGTCGGCCTTCCTTGGATCTTTTTCACCGCCACTGAAAAGGAACGACACAGGGAATGTAGTGAAGTCGTCAGGATGCAACTTGGCAGACGTGCTCATATCAACACAGCCCATGATCAAATGTGAGGCCTGAGACAACCAGAATGAGTCGGCAAGGGTATCCCAATTCTGACAGGTAAGCACATAGCTAAGGCGAGAATTGACCAGACGAGTTAAACTGCGGTCGAAAATTGTCATGAACCGGTTGCGTACTTCAACGTCCTGCGCTCGAGTACCGATCAAGAATGCATGTTCCAGTCTGACTGTCAACTCAGTCCGGGTAATCTTCGAGTCCTCATAGATCCGGATAACAAGATCAAGGAATTTCTTCAACATAGTTTGATTGGACCTCGACTCGAAAAGAAGCATCTTATGTAAAACAGCTGTCTTTTCCTTCAATGTGGGCCAAGACTCAGAAGAATGGAAAATCCACGTCTCAACCATGCTCAGAATCTTACTGCAGATATCGATATTCTGCGACCGCTCCACCAGCTGCGCAAGCACGCTAAGGAATGGACGTCTCTGATCACCCAAATGGGACATCCGGGATGATATTAACTCGATTGTCTTCAGTATTAGATCCACTCCAATCTCATATTCTTGCTGATCCGGCGCAGTATCAACCGGTTTCGCTCCCTGGAACTGCGCAGCCTGTGTATTTGCAGTAGCCGCAATATGCTCTTTGGCCAGTCTGGACGAGAAGACCTTCATCACCGGCTGAATATGAGGATCCATCTCCTGAGGCTTTTCCTTTGATAGAGTCCACAGTGTATTCAGTCCAGCAACATAATTATTAGCGGAAAGTGCTTCGCCAGCAATGGAAGAGAGGAAGGTCACGAATTCATGAGGCGTGCGTTCGACATCCATGGCATCCTCTTCTTCGACCTCCTCTTCAGGGATCGACTCCAACACACGTTTAACCGGTGGTGTGAGCTTGGGCTCGATATCCATCTTGTCTTCCACTCCGTGTAGGCAGTCTTGAATCTCCGGGTTATCTGAGCGTAGAGGTTTCTCCAACAGCTTCTGAATCGTTGTATACCGTTGAGCAATCCACTCATTCGTCTTCGTATCCAGAATGACCCTCACTACCTGCAAGGCGTTCACCATTGGAGTGATGTGTTTCTCATCTGGTTTATCTGCCTTTTCTCCAGCAAGGATGGGCTCAGTAACTTTCTGGTAGAGATCCACGTCAATATCTCCCCAGTAGGGCTTAGAGATAAGATTTCGCAGCAAATAGATAGCCTTCTTAATCATATCTCCATTAGCAAGAGGTTGCTGCTGCTTCGACATGGGAATTTCACGAATGCGGGTGGCAGGAACGGGGAACCGCTCAGGGATGGTAGTGATGAAAGTGATGAGGTATTTTGTCATGGCAGCTCGAAGATCCGGCGGGACAACATATTCAGAGCGTTCACGACTTGGAGGCGCAAGAGCTGGTGATGAACTCGGCGTCCCTTGCTCATCAAGCTTACGCTTTCTAGTATTAGGAGATTCGACAGCTCCATTGGGAGTAGCGGGGCTGCCGGACTGGACACGTCTCTTCTCCCAAATCCAGATAAGATTGATCAAATTCAGTGCAAGCTTCTTGCTCTCGTTGGACGGGTTCGGAGGAGACGCGATCTTGATCAATGACGGCACAATAAGCGGTACAAAATGCTCTCTCGACTCGTAGAAGAGATCTGGTTGTCTCACAAGGAACTGGAAAATGCTCATAACCTGGCCCAGGTTCGCTGTTTCCTCGGCCAGAATCCGCCGTGGCCATTTCGCCCATAATGGGTACCGCGAATCTGACATTTGATTATTAGGGTTACTGGACAATATCCGCGTGGGCAAAACGAGAGCCAAAACGTCAAGCGCCTGCGTGACAAGAGCTTTGCCTTCATTCTGATGAGCCCGTAAAAGAGCAACATAGACTTGAATCACAATCTTGAACGGCGTTTCATAGTGTGCAATAAAGTAACTGATAAGCACATAGGCCCCATACTTATTAATGATGTCTTCGAGGCGAATGTAATTCCAGGCGAACTTAATAATATCTTTCCGGGTATCTTGAACAGTTTGATGGTGGTATTTGATCAACAAAGCCGAAAGCTGAAGCAACTCCATCCGAGAATGATCCACGCCGGGTTGATTGGACTCCTCGCCCAGATCAGCAAGTTGGGGTTTCCACAGCCTGTTTTGAATGGATTCAGTCATACTCTTGTCCATGAGTTTTGCGCCATCGTTCGGGCTATTCCAAGTAAGCTGGACATCCATTGCCAGGATTGGATTGACCAAATAATGGAAGGCATATGTCTTCATCCTCTGCGAGCAGGATCGTTGGCCATACAGATCAAGACAGCGCATTATAACAGATCGTCTGTAGTCGATGGATTCATTCGTGATAATATGATGGAAGATGAACTTGGGCAGTGCAGGGTATATTTCAGCTCATCAGAAGCGAGACCGTCGATGACCTCGAACAGGAAATCCAAGTCCTGTGAGGATTCAGACAAATAAATTGTGAAAACATCCATCAATTGGCCTTCGGCCTGCTCAACTCTCAACCGCTCATCAGGAGGAAGCATATCATTGCGCAGTTTCTTCTGAAGATCCCGGCCCGTAGCCAGAAGCTTATTCCTTAAATCCGCGTGCTGGACCAGCCATTGCTTGGTGGCCGGATATGAGCAGATGGAGTGCGCAACAAATATGCCATTGATTGCAGCCGTGTTCTTGTTATCTGTTTGATCTTGTCCGAATGCAGCGTTGAAGACTCCTTGAGTATCTGCAACCACGGCCGAGCGTAGAGCTTCACTTTCTGCGTCTGCAAGAATCTGGCCGAAGAAGCGTCCGAATCGTTCGTCCTTGAAGCGAGCCAAGAAGAAAGCCAAGCTTTCCTTCGGATATCGATTAAGATATTTGACCAAAGGTTTCCTGAACGGACTATATGAGGTTCTCCGAAGTTTCTCTTCAAGGTCCAGAACCTTGTTGACAAGGTGCTCCATGAACGACGTCGCGGCTGGCGGAAGAAGGTGGAAGATATTGAAAATAGCTGCAACAATCTTCATGGGCGGGCTCTGTTCAACGAGGCTAAATGACACTTTTTGCAAGACGCTATCATCCGCAATGACCTTCATATGTTCCAGTAGACGGGCACCAATTTCGACCTTGAAGTAATTGGTGAGCAGTGTCAAGAGCCGAGCAAGCCCATCAAGACCAGCCACACTCAACCGTTTAGGGTCTTGTAGATTCATAAGAATAGGACGAAGACCATTCTGCAACAAATCCTTCGGGAGCTTATTCGTCTGCGTCAGCACATCTCTTAGCCCTGCGTTCGCAGCCTCGATGACATCAGGCGACCGCGAGTATAGTGACTTGAAGAAGACCGAGATGATACGAGCCCGACTGGTGTTCTGGGGTGTATTGGCAAACTCGGGGAAACTCATCGCCATAGACAAGAGACGGAGACAGGCCACACGCAGATTAACAATCATATCTGCGTTCTTGAACTCATTTGGTTTCGACGCTAGCGACTCATCATCTGCATCTGCAAGGGCAAGAGACTCCAGCATAAGTCGATTCAGTGGTTCATTAAAGGTGACGATATTATTGTGAAGGCCTAAGCAGAAGGTAATGGCATCGATAAAGCCGATCTGTGTGGCAAACGGCAGAGCACGTAGCGGCTTGTTGAATATCGACTGAAGGAGACGATCTTTGACAGGATAAATGAGCTCATACACCTCACATCCAAGAACCTCGGCCATGGTAGAGAAACTCCGGCGAGAGGCCTCCCGGACACTTTTATTCATATGTGAGAGCTCATACACGAAGAAACCACAAAGAGAGTACAAGCGGCTCTTCTCATTCTTCAGATCATCCTTCGGCACATTTTTTATGCATCTGCGTAGAATGAGATCCAAAGTCTCCTGTGCACGCATGCGTGTGCTGGCTGGTAGATCCGCTGGAGTATCCTTCATGACATACATCAAGGCTCGGACAAAGTCAACCTGCTTATCATACAGCCAGGTATCTCCCAAATCCATGGAAGTCACGATAAGGTGAATACCCAGACTACCTCCCGCTTTAGTAAACCACTCTTCACCATGGCAGCTATGGCAAAAAATGCGACCGATATGCTGGAAGAAAGGAAGTTTGGCCGCTCTATCAGGAGCCCCGAATATAACACAAGCAGCATCTTTCATTACATTCATAACCGATTGAGCTGCGTCACGAACTGCAGCGTTGTCAGAAGAGAGACACTCAACCACAGCTTCAGCGAGGATTCGGGAGTCTAGATAAACTGGTCCCTCGCCACAGGATACATCGAATGCTTTGCGAGAATGGCGAGCTTGAGCAAGGGCACGTCCAACCTCCAGAACGGCAAAATGTTTGCACACGTCAGCAACGAAAGCTGTCGCAGTCTGCTCTAGATCTGGAATCGTGGTAGCGGAAATACTAGCTTTCAAGAGCTTCTTCAATGTTCCCTCTTGCACTGCCTTCTTCGGAATGGAATGTGATCTCTCTGACTTGTCCAGAATGTCGACCATTCCAGTGGCCTTGCTCTCAAAGAGATCATTGGCGTGAAGACGGAGGAGAGAAGCCAGATCGTCTGGAAGACTCTCATTCCCGATGTAAAGTTTGAGCTGTGACGAAATCATCCGATATGCCTGCTGCTTGTAGTAACTATCGGACTCCTTGGCTGCCTGTGTTTTCGGGACTTCCATCAACTTCCCAATAGCCAAATCAATACCGATATCAATTGGGAATGGACGCTTCTCGCTTGGACCAATGAGCTTGATGTCGAAACTTGGGTTGTCATCAGAGTATTGCTCGAATGAAAGGTCAGGCGGGTGATTGAGGAACTTCCTATTACGACCTCCAAGTTTGCCCAGTATTCTCATGGTGGTATGAGCGTGAAAATGATTATATGGGTGTGGCCGGAGGTGATCCCAGAGCGCTGTCATCAGCTCATCCATTATAGGCGCCATGATTGGATCGAGATAATCAGCAGTAAGGTTATCCACGCAGAGTTCAAGAGTACGAAGACCTTGTCCAACAAGATCGGAGTCTGCACGCAAAGCAACAACAATGGGGCGCATCAAGTAGCTCAGATGAGGCAACAGATGGCTCAAGCGGGCAGGTACTGTGAGCGTAAGCTCGACGTAGAGATCACGTTCCTGCGGCCGACGAGCAGCAAGTAATAGATTGTTAAATGTCTCAAGAAGCATCTCCAGAAGTGGGAGGATCTCCTTGTACAAAAGCTCGAATCGGCCACCACCAATACTACGGAATAGTGATCGCAAGAGAAGGAAGTAATTCATGGGCTCTTCGGCAGTAACAGAGAGTTCAATGCACTTCGTGACAATCTTGGTGACATGCGGATGCAGTACTTGTTCATTCTGAGCCGAGAACAGTGTCACGGCCATGAACGAAAGTTTAAACATCCGGAGCAAAATCTTCGCTTTGGTCACGTCGGAAGTCCCAACCTCGTGGATACGTTGCATGAGGTACTGGAGCACCATTCCAGAGAATGCAGGAGAGGTAGCTTCACTTGCCAGGAAGAACTGAGGCAAATGAAGCAGAGCGCCATGCTCAAACATAAGTTCATGTAGGTATGGGATCTCCGAATGGAATACCTCGTGGAATGTTGCGGTATCGATGCAGTGGAAGACAGTTCCGAAGCTCTCTAGCAACTCCTTCTCCTCTCGCGACATTGGCGCGGTGTACTGGCTAGCAAGAAAATCAAATGGAGAAGAATGGTTGACCTCTGGAGGCGGTTGATCCACGCCATAGTACTTGAACACGCGGGCACCCTCGTGGAACAACTTCTTGATTACCCGCACCTCTTCAGCATTATATCCGTATGATACTTCCGCCCAGTTGATCGGAACACTGCTGGGATCGATCTGAATATGTTCTGGGTTGCAATTCTTCAACTGGTGGAAGATATTCTTCAAGCCATTGATCAGGTTTCTGAAGAGGAAGATGTTATCCGATACCGGGTCGCCACCACGATCACGCGGATTTGATGTCTTTATGGGTGAAGCAGAGAAGATATCAATCTCATCCCAATCGGGAGGTTGTTCCTTGTCAGCGAGGTAATTCTCCGAAACGGGTTCCACATCCCTTCGAGACGCTCTGTATGCCTTGGATACCTTCACGGCATTATCAAACTGGTGATTCATGGAAGCAAATTTATCACCAATTGCATCCAAAATCATGATCAAGAAGTAACGAGCTTCCCGCTTGTCATCGAGCTTGGCAATTCTCTCCGCCATATTTAGCAAGAGTTTCGCGCTCATTGTCTGGAAACTGGTCCCGGGGAAATCATCATGAAGATTCTTGGTGTATACCTCGACCGTCCGCCAAATCTGATCTCGTGTGAGGTGGTCTCGTACATGGTGAATGAGGTCTGCCAGCATGCTGTAGGCCAGTGGTCTCATGGTCTCATACACGGTCAGCCCATCGCCAATTAGCGTCCGCTCATCAAGGAGTTCATCAATCTTCTCTAAGAATATCTTGCGGTAATTGAAGTTGATGATATGACGGATGGCCACTAGAAGTTCCTTCCTGGCGCTAGATTTTTCCCGAGGACAGTCCTGGAGCAGACGAACCACAACAGACGGCAGCGTAGGGAGGAAATCTTGTAGCTGGTGCGCGTACAAACGCAACAAGTAGGCCAGGAAACTCATGGTCTTCACCTGGGCTGTGATGAATTCGCCAAAGGCCGCTCTGTTCTTGATTTCCCTGCACACACCAGTAAAGATGGTCCCCTGTGCAGCAGCGTCCGCATGTGCCTTCTCCTGTGGCTTAGCTTGTAAGAGGAGGATACTCTTGATAAGCGGCACAAAGAGCTTCACATTGGCCGAGACAAACTGACGGTGTGTCTGGAAGATGGAAACGACAATGATGGGACACTCCGCGAGGACCTTGAACGACTGCATGCCCTTCAGCAGGATATTACTCGACTGTTGATCCGGTGCCAGGTCTGATACGGATGTCGCAGGCGAGCTTGGTCTAGGGGACTGGAAATTCTGCGTTGTCGCGCTGGGTGTCGAAGGCATTCCCGAAGGGGTGGACTGGCTGGCGGTGTCGAAGGTATCGCGAACGACCTGCTCCATAGTCTGAAACATTTCCTGGATCAGATCCAAGAACGCCTGCACCTTAGACGCAGTCGCCTTCGCCTGGTTTCGCTCAAGATCCATAATCGTCTTCATACACAGCACTGCATTCTCCTCGTTCTCGATCCGCACTAGGTCCAGTAGCAAGTCAACCATTTCGCCAGCGTACGGTTCGACATCGGGAGAAGCCATCGGCAACCGGTGAAGGGTTTCAAGTACACAATTGCGGAGTTTCTAACAGAGTCCAGTGTCAGTGTCGCATTCGAACAAACCCAGGGTAATCAAGCACGACCGAACAAACTCACCTGCTCAAACGACAGATTTGTAAACACTGGATCGCCTTTCAAAATATTCTTAAACACTGGCCAAAGCTTCGCCAGGAAGGTAGGATAGCTTGCGCTAGAGCATAGCTGCTCAATGCTATCTCTCAACTCAATCGCAACATTGGCCCTAACTTTGACCTCTACAATTCAATTCAAGTAAGCAACGCATCCCAAACTCCAACTCACGCTGACCTCTCTGCCAAATAGAAAAGGAAACATACCAAGCTTCTCATCCCCCAGCTTAGTAGCGTAAATATCAATGTTCCGCTCCATGATCGATAACAACCTTGATTCATAATAACCACGAAATTACGAAATAACTGCCAGCCTAACGGCCGGCCAGAAACCAAGGCAACGCCGACTTTCGTTGGGAAAGTTCACATGCGGGATGCGACGCGGACGCGGAGGTAGCTAGGTAGCTGTAAGGCCAGACCTATCTAGCAATCAATGAATCACAAGCGGCCAAAAGAATGGGATCGTAAAGTCATTAAGCCCTCAGAAGTAGAAATAAAAGTGAATGGGAGAGAGAGGAGAGAAATAAAAGAGAGTCAAGGAGTAAAAGATAGGAAGAGGAGGGAAGAGGGAGGGGGGGGATAGAGGGAGTAGAGCAGGTTGATAATTAGAGAAACGAGCAAGTCAAAAAGCAGCAGAAGAAACGCGGACATGGCTCTGACCCCGAACAGACACGCTAGTCCTATTCTGGTAATCCCGTGTCATCGTTATTCCGTTCCGGATAAGATAACTAGATTTATGTCGGATTAATTGTTTTCCCGCATTGCCTACGCATTATATTTTATGCCTCGAGTATACACATAACATCATCGGGTGCAAGATGCAGAAATACCATGATTTATCTCAACAGTACATCGACTTCTATGTCGATGAAAGGAAACGCCATTCACCCGTTTTCCATACCCGAACAATTCTAGTAGTCCAACTCAAATCTTCGCTCACAAGTCGCGTGCTCTGTCTGTGAGTCACGCTGGAAAAAAGAGAAGGATATTGAAGGCCATGTACACAAAAGTAGAAGAGAAAAAGGTAAACAAAGGAAATATGGTCATGCCGTGACCAAATTGAAACA